>PVKN010011608.1:0-21485 GCA_004027915.1 Capromys pilorides | reverse complement strand
GATGACTTCATTTGTAAGAACACCAGGTGGACACAGAAAACTAGAACCTGTTCATTGCATAAACCTGTCAGGCACAGGGCCGGAGCATCCTGTGGCGACCTCACTTACGGTTCTGTAGGAACTTGTGCACCTGCGCCAGGTGTTAGAGCTTGCTGTTGATGACACACAGCCCTCCTACTGCTTCGCAGAAGAACACGAGCCAGGACCTTCCAGTGCCACATCCACAGCAATCTTGATGTCTTTCTTAAGGTTATGTGTCACATTTGTTAGGGTGTTTGTTAGTTGTTCAACATGCTTTCCCCATGCTTTCCCCATAAACTGTGTAGTTTTTTATACTATTTATTTATTTATTATTTATTTATTTGCCTCTCTCTCAGGTCCTGTGGTTCTTAGTGTGCATGCAGTTTTACATCATGAGTGATGTCTTTAGTATTGCATATGTCACATCGTAGAACAAATGATTTGTTTCATGCTATGAATATACCTTTTTTTCTTTAATTTTTTCTTTTTCTTTTTTTTTTTTTAATGGTGGTACTAGAGACCTTGCACTTACCAGGCAGGTGCTTATGCCACTGGGCTACATCCCCCACTCCCTTATTGAAACAGAGTAGTACTGTGCAGTTCAGGTTAGGCTTGAACTAATGGTAGTCCTCCTGCCTCAGCCTCCAAAGTGCTGGGATTATAGTCAATTTAAAGTTTTAGTTTTTATTTTAGACTAAAGAATACATACAATAAATGTTTTATGTGATAGTAGTAAGGGAACAAGTAGCTGCTTTTAGCTGCCACCTGTTTTCTTTTTGAGATAGGGTCTCACTATATCGTTCAGGATGGCCTCAAGTTCATTATGTAGCCTCCGGTAGTCTCAAACTCAGCAGCCCTCTTGCCTCAGCCACTCCCCCGACCCCCTAGTCAGGGATTACAAGTATGCACCACCACATGCAGCTCCTGCCACCTCGTTTTAGGAAGTAAGAAAGTAGGAGCCCCGGAGATAGCTCAGCAGTCTAAGCTCCTAGGACCCGGGTTCGATACCGCAGAAGCCAGGGTGTGACGACACATGCCTGTAAACCCAGTGCTGGGGATGTTGAGACAGAAAGATTACTAGGAATAAGCTGTGTAGTGCAGTGAGACCCTTTACCAAATAAATAAGTAAATAAAGGATTTTTTTAACAAGAAATTATGAAGGATTATGAATCCTTTGGACTCTGTATATTCTCCCAACTGATCATTTTACACTTTTATGAATATTGAACTCTATCATAATATTAGAAAGTGTTAACAATTAACGTCCTCCTATACATGTGCATGCACATTGGTCCCCTTAATGTTGATGTCCTGGCTAACTGCCTGGCCCCCTGCAAAGGTACACATAGCATTAAAATTCTCGTAAAGATCCAACATGAGACTTGTAGTACACAGCACCTTGCACGTCTCCCATTGCCATTTTAGAGTTCGGCCTTTGTTCAGTCTGTGTCTTTTACCATTTATTTATGTATTTGTCGAGACTGTCTCACTATGTAGCCCAGGCTGGCCTTGAACTCATGATGATCTTCTTGGCTCAAGAAGATCCTCCTGATGTGGGCCATCATGTCTTTTAATAATAATATAGGGCCAGAGAGATAGCTGAGCAGCATAAGCACCTGCCTGGCAGGTGCAAAGATTTGAGTTTGACCCTTGACACCAAATAATAACAACAACATAATCGTTAGCATGCTAAGGAATTTTGCTTCAAAATATTCTGGTATTAATATTGCCATGCCTGTTATTTTTGTTTTGTCTTTTTTGAGGGAGATTTTCACTGTGCAGTTCACACTGGCCTTGCACTCACAGCAGTCCTCGTGCCTCAGCCTCTTGAGTGCTAGGATTATAAGCATGTACCATCAGGCCTGGCTTGTTTTTTGTTAAACTGATTTTAAACATTATGCTAGAGTGTCTTAAAGATGTAGCATTGTCAACAAACTGATCAGCAAGGATTGGGAGAGGACTGACAGAAGCCGGCGTCAGTGAGTGTTTGTGTTCCCTGAGGATATTTATATTTAGGCAAGTGTATTAGTGAATCATTTATTTACTCACCAGTCTGTTATTTCCAGAAACTTTGGAGGTAGCTTGAAGGAAGAGCTGTGTTGGACAGGGTGCTTGGAAAGACCTGTGTGTAGGCGGGTGCTCGTGCTCATCTAGAGGATTTAAGGCAAAAGAAACTGTATGTTCAACAGCTCTAATGAAAACTGAAAGTGCATTTGAAGAGCAGGAAGAAAAGCCGTGCGTCTGGGTGGTCCTAAGATCAAGAACAGAGAGGAGGAGGGTGGCCCTGGCTCCGGGCATGTTGGTGATGTACATTCGCCTTGTGGGTCTCGGAGAGCCGTCAGAAGATTTCAAACAGGTGGTGCATGATTTATGTATGCCCTTTCTAAATTGAGCTATAGTTTATAGCTATTAAAGTATGCAGGTTTTAAGTGTACAGTTGGATGAGTCTTCATGACTGCATGTATCTGTGAGACTTGCAACCCAAATAAGAAGTGAAGGATTTGTCATCCCAGAAAGATCTTCATTGCTCTCCCAGTCACTCACCACTAACACCTTAAGTACAATTCGTATTTCTTTTGCAGTTGATTAATTTACTAACTCTAGGACTTTGTGGGAATCATTCACTGACTACTCTAGGCTTTTTGCCCTTTGTTTGGAGGCACTGGAGAATGGATGCAGGGCCTTGTGTGTATGCAGCAGGGAGCTACCCCCCACCCCCCACTATACCCTTGTTTCTGGTTTCGTTGCTTACCATGCTGATTTTTCAGAGCTAGCAGTTTTAATGTGTAGGCACTAGAAGCTGGCTTGCTTACCGCAGCGGCTTTGAAGTCCATCCCTGTTGTGTGTATCAAGAGCTCATTGGGTGTGTCAGTCTTCCATTTTCCTAATCCAGGTAGACATTCTTAAAATATCTCTTTAGCCAACAGAGGAGACTGAGCTGTAGATTGTTTTGTAAAATATTTAATGAAAGAACGTGGGTTGTGCTTACAGAGGGAAAATGCTCTGTTTGAAGTAAAGAATATAAAAAGAACAGGGTCAAAGAACTACAAAGTCCTTGTGGCATCCTAGGAATGTCTGGACACAGATGGAAAATGGTTATCCATCCTTCCCCCTCTGTAAACCCGGGAAATTCTCAAGCTAGAGCACAGAGCTTTGAGGTTCTGATGAGACTCCCATGCTCTGCAGAGCTTGGACTTAAAGGAGAAGCTGCCATGTTTAATGTAGGCCAGATCTTTCAGGTCACTTGTTTATCAGATTTTGTTTCTTCTCACTCAACAAGTGTCCATTATCTTGTAAGGTGTGTTTTCAAAACAGAATAGTTGAGTTCTAGGGTTTTAGATTTTCCCTGACTTGAGAACTAAGACCTTTTAATAAGAATCTATGGGAACACCACATAATGTTTATGTTTTACAGTTTTCTTTTTAATTTTTTTTTTTCTCCCAGAGTTTATTTTAGTCATGGCCATTTGGAGTTCTGTGTGCCTCGCTTAACTACACATCCCCTGTCAGGGGGGTTTTCTGCCATGACTTCTGCAGACAGAATTTTTATGTTATTTGTGCCATCTCCTGCTTTTTCCTTGACTCTGATCAATCTTTTGTTATTCTTTGCATCATTTAGCAGCTGCAGGGTTGATTTCTCATGGTCTCTTGCTGTTTCTAAGAAGTCGTTTTTATGATCTCTAGCTTCAGTGCTGTCTTCCGTATCAGAGATTGTGTTCTCAAGTTGGCTCATCAGCTGCTTACACTTTCAGTGGAATTTTTGATCTCCTGGATATTGGTTGGAATCTGTTTCATGAATTCCATTTCTTTTCCATGTGGGACATTCGTAGCTGCCGTCATTTTCCTAGGCTCCTCAATTCTTTGTCTGTATCTGCTCTGGAGTCAGTGAGCATGTCTTTTATTATAGTCATCATCTCTATAGTTACCTGAGAAATTACTTCTGATTTGATTTTTTTTTTAATAGGGCCTTGTTCATTTGCTTTGTTACTTCACTGTTACCTCAGAGAGTCCAGGTTTCAGATTGTTCTACCCATTGCCCCCTGAGTTTGGTGAGCTGGATGTCTGGGGTTGCACCTCGTCTGTTTTCTGATTGTTTTGTTTAGTTCCTGGGTTGATGCTTCTAAATTGCCTGTGGTGAGTAGCTTTATTGCTGTACTTACAGCCCTGCTTCTCAGGGGTGCCTCTGTGTGTAGCTGGCTTTTAGGTTTTGAGTCTCTTGCAAGATCCCGCCTCTTCAATTTACTGGGGACAAGGAGTTGCTGCCTACTTGGCCCAGCTCCTGGTTATTTGGCACTGGCCTATAGTATTTTCTTTTTTTTTTTAAACACCCTTAGGGGGCTGGGGAGATAACTCAGTAGAATAAGTGCTTGCCTTGAAAGCACAAAGGTCTGGGTTCAATCTCTGGTGTCACAAAAAAAAAAAAAAAAAAAAAAAAAAACACCCTTAGGCAGTATGTCTTGATACATCAGGAAGCACAGCTGCTTAGAACAGTTATATCACTTTGGGTAAAGTGGTATGATCAACAATAACCTTAGCATCAAACACAGCCTAGAAAATGACAGACTGAGGCAGCTATTAATTTGCCACCTTTAACCGTATGAAATAGATTTGTGATTCCATAACAAAATCTAAAATGATCCAGAAATTCTAGACAGTAAGCCCTCCATATGTAAATTTTACCTTCAGAGGAGAAAATTTTCTGAGCTAGGGAGAGATAGCTCAATGGCATAAGCACCTGCCTGGCAAGTGTAAGGTCCCAAGTTCTATCCCCAGTACTGGGGAGATAAAAAGAAGGAAATTTTAAAGAGTTTAAATAGAAACATATTTAAGGGAAAAAATAGAAAAATACAGGAGGAAGAGATTAAAAGCGAGGCTAGAAGACAGAAGATCATGCACACTTTGGGAAATGGTGAAGAAGACAGAAGGGAAAGAGAGAAGATATAAAAACAAGAGCAGAACAGTAACAAAAAAGTAGAAACTATGTTAACACATGAGTGCAAGCAAGGTCCTGAGTTGGGGGAGGGGGGGGAAGAAGAAGAAGAAGAAGAAAAAACAAACCAGGAGAGAAGGAAAAAAAAAAAAGTCTGCTTCAGTGTGTCTCTGCTGCCACTGGTAGACAGTGTGGACAGAGTCCAGACCCACACTGCTCAATCCCAGCAAGGCTGCAGCAGCGGAATGGACAGTCTCAGCAAGGCAGCGCCCCTGCCCCTCTGGTGTTTAGGCTGGCCTCTAGCTGCCAGGCTGGAACCTGACCTGCCCAGTTCCGAGCTCAGTGGGCCTCTCTCTGGGGTGGTTCCAGATCCATTGCCCTCTCCTGGAGGATACTGGAAGAGGAGGAGCCCACCAGCCAGGGAAGTCCACTGTGTGTACCTCTCTGTGGAGGCCTCCAGGGTCACTAACCCTAGCCCTGCACCTCCAGGTCTAGCTGTTTCACACATACAGTACGCCTGGGATCAGGAAGAAAGTGGCCCTGCCACCTCCCCCTCCTTTGTTGGCGTCTCCCTTTACACTCCCGTTGGACTTCAGTTCTCGCTTTAGATCCTTCCTAGGTCACGGGAACCCACTTCCTTCCCCTTCTTCTCTTCCTCATGTTGATGTATTCCAGTGTTTGGATGCCAGATTCTGGAGAGGCTCTTTCTCTGCTGTTCACCATCTTCCTGGAAGTCTCCCAGAGCATATTTTATATTATAGGACATTAAAAGGGTTTTTAAAAATGATTTTGGTCTTTAACTTTGGTCAGAAACTCAATATGTAGTATTTAAGTGGGTATGATAAGTTAAAATGATATCATTTACTGTTACAAAGTATTATTTACTTATTTTGGTTATGAGATTGAAACATTTATTTTCTAAGTTTAAATTGACAATCTTTGCTTTTATTTTGAGTTGGGTGTCAGCTAATCTTTTCTTTTTCTTTTTTGTTTTTGGTATGGGAAATTGAATTCAGGACCTTGCACTTTTCAGGCAGGCATTTATGCCACTGTGCCACTGAGCTATCTCCCCGGCACAACTTTTGCTTTTTTTTTTGGTCTTTTTGAGACAGGGTCTTGCTATGCAGTTAAGGCTGGCCTCGGGCTCACTTTTGTAGCCCAGGCTGGTCTCAAACTTGCACCAGTCCTCCTGCCTCAGCCTCCCAAGTGCTGGTGAGATTGTAAACCTTACTTTTTAAGTTGGAGAAGCAGATTACAGTTGTAATTTCTTTTCTAATTTTTTTCTTTTCTTTTCTGTATTTAGTCCAAGGCCTTATTACACAGATTGGACTCAGGGCTTGCATGCCAAGGATCGAACCTGGGCCTCTGGGCTCTGCCTAAGCAGGTGCTTTAGTCTGCTGAGCTATCAGGCTGGCCCTGTAATTTATTTTCATTCCAGCAATTCGTTTATTTTTGTATTTGGTTGGGATCCGTAGTACAGAGAAAACTGTTCTCACAGTTAGATTAACAGATTTTGCTTAAAGTTTTCACATTATCATCTGAATTTTTTAAAAAAATATATTTAGTACAGGGTCTACAGGGTCTCATTATACAGGTTGGACTGGTAATGATCCTCCTGTTTTCAGCCTCCCAGACTCTGGGATTACAGGTGCACGCCACTGCTGCCAGTCTCAGGTGCAGTCTCAGCATGCCCTGGGATTGAACCCCAGCTGCTGCGCTCTGCCTAAGTAGGTGCTTTAATCCTCTGAGCTATCTGGCGGGCCCATCATCTGAGTATTTTTTTGGCCTTGCACTTGCCAGGCAGGTGCCTATGCCACTGAGCTGTCTCCTCAGCTCCTCCATCTGAATATTTTCACTTTCCACAGATTCAAAACATAAAGGGGATATCGTGGGATGCTTTGTTTCAAACTATAAATGGCTGCATCTAGTGGCTGCTCCTGTGTCCTTTTCATAAACCTAAGTCAGGCAGGAATCTGAAACCTAACGCTGTCAGCGGTCACTGTCTCCCCTTCCTCTGTCACTCACTATGTCACAAGGAGCACACATCTGTGGATGCGTCCGGCTGTGCTGGTCTGTACTCGAGTGAGACTCCTGTGTGTTGTTCTTGCCAGACAGAAGCAGATGTGAGTTACCTGCAGAATCTTCCTTATTCATATTCATGGGAAACTTAGGTACACCCAAAGGTGACCCCAAAAAAAGCTTTATTCCAATGACGGCATGAAAAAATAAATTACTTTGGCAGTGCAGGTTAACTAGCTGCTGTTTTTCTCGGTGATGCCCTCCCCTCCAAGTTCTTTTCTTCCCTTCTAGTCCCCCAGTTTTACAGCAGAAGTCAGAAGAATTGTTTTATCTCTTAAGAATAAAACAAAATACTTGAAGATCAGCTTCACCCTGACCTCAAGTTCAGTGAGGCTGGAACCCTTGCAATGGCCAGTGTACACCTGGACACCAAGGACACCTGGTTCTGTGTGCCCCTTACCCCCACCCACTGGCTCGATGGCAAGCATGCCGTCCCTGGCCAAGTGTGCCAGGGAGTCAGCATGGTGAGCCACTTGGGGATGGTAGAAACCGACTCCCAGGCCCACCCTGCGGGCGATGTGGGGACCATCACAGTGGACCTTCTCAGTAGACACGGCCACCCAGCTTCTGGATGAGCCCAAGTGGTGCTGACTCTGATTGTCCTTTTGGCTTTGCACAGCATGGAACCCTAGGTGAGCCAGAGGTGGAAGCATGTCATACCAGGATACGTTTTTCTCTCTCCAGGGTCTGGGTTGGCAGGACATTGGTGGCACCTGCCTCGGTGGTCCAGCTCTGTGCTGATGCACTTGGATCAAAGGACACAGCTCTTTACAGATTTATATTTCAGCCCACTCTCAGGGCTCTGATGGCAACAGCCCCCAAACTCCAAGCCTGTCTGTAGCCCATCACCTCCCTACACTCATCTTAGTCTCTCTGTCCTTGGTGCTTCCAGGGAACATGTGTCTTGCTGTATTTTCCCTCAAAACCAGAGCATCAGCACTGCGCTCCGACACACAAATCTATGCAAAGACATGCTGGATTTTTGCCAAATGAAAAATGCATCCAGCAATCAAGTTTCTAAGAAGGCATCTAAGGAATGATAATGTGTGATGATTAAGAATGGAGTTTATCAGAGGAAGCAGAAGCATTGACCATTTCTTCCCCAGGAAAGGGTAGAAATCTCTGGAGCTCGGAGCTCGAGGACAGATTGCATCCTTTGTCAGAAGCAGCACCTTAAAGGAGAGGCACCACTCAGTTCTTTTAATGAAGACCTTAGAGCAATTAGAGAAGAGAGTTTTGTGCCTTTAAAAAAAAGTCTTGGCTAGGGAGGGAGAAAGGAAGTTAATACTTTTGTGAAACATAGATTCATCAAAATAAAATGCCATCTGTTGATGGCTGAAATAAAAAGAAGAAAAAGAAATGGGTTGGTGGTGGGACCTGGCAGAGAAAAGCTGTCGTGGCAGCCTGGACACAGGTGGAGCCCGGGGCAGGAGTGCAGGCTTCAGGTCACTCTTCAGTGATCGCCCTCAAACACCCAGCCATGAGCCCCTCTGTCAGTGAATTAATCCACTGTGAACACACATAGAGGATTGTCACTCCACGACCCAGTCACCTTCCAAAAACCCCACTTTTAAAAATCTGAGACCTCCAGGGGACGTTTCAGATCATAGCAGTAAGTATATAGTTTACATTTATTAGGAGTAACAGGAAACGACTAGTATTAGTCATCTATTGTCTGTTACGCAGTGGCTTGGTAGAATTACCAGATACAGAGTTTGTGTAATAAATTACTGAGTCATTAACTGTATTATTCATATTTTTAATATGCTTATTAATGAATTATGAATTCCAGTAAACTGTGGGGTCTTAGATGCTTTACTCTGAGTCACTTCTTTGCTTTGCCTATGTGGGTCCTTCTAAATTGAGGCTTCATTTGAAAAGTCTAAGCAGTGTGCTTGCTACCTTATTAAAAGATGTTCTCTTAAAAGAGAAACCCGTGCAGGCTGGTGAGATGGCTTAGCGGTCTAAAGCGCGTGCGTTGGGAAGTGTAGACCACCGCGCAGCGACCACGGCTCAATCCAAGGCACCGCATGCTGTGCCACCCCCCACCCTCCAGGGAAGGCTGAGCCGGCCATAACACAAACAAATATGTAATGTGGTTGAAGAAAATGAAATAAACTTTAAAAAAAGAGAAACCCATGCTTTTAAAAATAGATGACCATATTGATCAATTTTTTTGGAAGCTTTTGAAGTTACCGTACTCTGTTTGTTCTAAACAAGGTATATGCTTAGCTGATCATCCTAACTTGGAAGTCTAGCTGTAACCTGGAACTTGTGAGGATGCACCTGATGCTCAGGGCATTTCAAATTTCAGATTTTTGGATTGGAGATGTTAAACCTATAAAGTCTGTGCAGATATTCCAGAGTCTGAAAATTTCTGAAATCTGAAACATTGGTTTTAAATAAGGAATATTCAGCGCATATATATATATATATATATATATATATATATATGTTATGTAGTACCTATTAACTCTCCCCCTTTTAACTTTATTTATTTATTTACTTACTTATTTATGCTATGGCTGGCTCAGCCCACCCTGAGGGTGGGGCTGCACAGCATGTGGTGCTGGGGATTGAACTGTGGTCCCTGTGGTTTCCTAAGCTTGCCTAAGCAAGCAGGCGCTTCAGACTGCTGGGCTATCTCGCCAGCCCTAACTCCCTTCTTATGTATATATACATGTGTTTTCAAATGCAAGTGTGACAGAAAATAGCGCGCCTGGCCAGTATACTTTGGTTTCTTAATTGCTCAAGTAATGAATAGTTCCTCTTCCAGCTTCTGTTGCTCAAAACAGCTGGTCACCATGATGCACATTGTATAAACCCAAGCCCAACTGGCAGGCCAGACTGCCTCAGTACTTCCTGCTTGCTTATCCCATAGAAGCCCTAGACCACCAGAGATCAGGGCCTGGTGTTCTGGAATGATCCTGATCAGTGTCAGTGATGCAAATAGGTCTGCCTCCGAATCCTGGGTGACATTTCAGTGTTTGCTTGCCACTAGTATTATATGGTGTTTTTATTAGTTAATGTATTATTGCTTCACAGTGAAAAACTGAAAGTCATCATGTCTGGCATCAAGCGAACGATCAAAGAGACCGACCCCGATTATGAGGATGTATCCGTGGCCCTTCCAAATAAGCGACATAAAGCAATTGAGAATTCAGGTAGAAATTAACTACCTTAGGCAATTATTTCTTTGTTGACATTTGCTTCCACTCTTTTCCATGTGTAGGAATGGGAATAAATCTCCTGTCTCAGCCTGCTGAGTGCTGGGATTGCAGTCATGATGGTACCATCATGCCCAGCTGGCTGACCATCTTTTTTTTAATGGGGTCGATTTTGGGACCTTGCGCTTGCCAGGCAGGCACGTAAGCTGCTGAGCTCTCTCCCTGGCCATGGCCATCGCCATCTTTCTTGACATGAATATTTGAATGATACAGGCTGAGTGTGGTGGTGCACACCTATAATCCCAGCAGTTGGGAGGCTGAGTTCGAGACCAGCCTGGGCTACAAAAGTGAGCTCAAGGCCAGCCTGAGCAGCATAGCAAGACCCTGTCTCAAAAAGACAAAAAAAAAAAAAATATATTGAATGATACAGGCTAGTTATTTTGTGGAGTGACCTTCATACTGGTTTTATTTTATTTTATTTTATTTACATTTTTTATATATTTTATTTTATTTTTTTTTTTTTGTTTTTATGGCAGGCTCAGCCTGCCCTGGGGGTGGCACTGACACAGCATGTGGTGCCAGGGATCGAACCAGGGTCCCTGCGGTTGCCTCGCTTTCCTAAGCAGGTGCTTTAGACTGCTGAACCATCTCACTGGCCCTTCATACTGATTTTAACAGATGTTTCATTGTGAGCAGTACAGTACCAGGGTCCAACCTGGGGCCTACTACGTGCTAGGCCAGCATTTTGTCATGGAGCTGTCTCTCCAGCCCTTGGTTGTTGCTGTATGTTTGTTTTTTGTTTTGTTTTGAGACAGGATCTCACTAAATTGCCCAGGTTGGCCTCAAACGTAGCCTTCTGTTTCAGCTAAGATTACAGGTGTGCGCCGCCACTGTTATGCCTCAGCGTTGGTGGCAAGAGGACCAGGTGGTGCATCGTGCCAGAAAGCGCACGACGCCAGCTTGTTCCAGCATCAGTGCTTTTTAATTTCCCGTCACTTGGTTGAGTGTTTCTCTCCTGTTAGGTTTCTCCACTTACAGTTACTGTTTCTTATGCTTGCTAATTTAAATCGAGACAACTATGGATTCATTAGGCTTTGGTATTTGTGTTCTTTGTAGCTCGAGATGCTGCTGTACAGAAGATTGAGACTATTATCAAAGAACAGTTTGCGCTTGAGATGAAGAATAAGGAACATGAGATTGAAGTTATTGACCAGGTATAATGATGATACATGGAAAAGCATCAAAGCTATGGAAAAAGCAGTGCATTGAGACAGAGTCGTGGTTTGCCTTTGCTGTACTTTTTTTAATAGCTTTTTAGAGGGGAGATAGCTCAATGGAATAAGTGCTTGCCTTGTAAGCATAAAGTCCTGTGTTCAATCCCTGGTACCACCAAAAAACAAACAAACAAAAAATACTCATATTTTGGGCTGACGAGATGGTTCAGTGGTCTAAAGCGCCTGCTTAGGAAAGCTCAGGCAACTGCAGGGACTGCAGTTCGATCCCCAGCACCACATGCTGTGCCAGCCCCACCACCAGGGCAGGCTGAGCCAGCCGTAAAATAAATAAGTAAATAAGTAGGTAAATAAATAAATAAATAAATATTTTAAAAATAGCTTTTTAGAGAAACAAATAATTTTAACAAAAATGATTTAAGCGGAAAAATACAGAAAACCATTACTTCAGTTCCATCCCCAGAGTCCTTCTGCTTTGTGCTCAGTGTCTCCATGCATACATCTTATGAGTCAGGTGTACTTTCTGTTGCTTTGGTTTTTTTGATACAGGATCTCACTATGTAATCTGAACTGATTCTGAACTCACTGTACTGGGATTATAGGTATGCGTTATAGATACCTATTAGTGGATCTCTTTACCTCACATTTTTAAACCTTTTATTTTTTTATGTATTTAGAACAGAGTCTACAGAGTCTTACTACATAGATCAGACTCAGTGATCCTCCTGTTTTCAGCCTTCCAAGTGCGGGGATTACAGGCTTGTGTGCCACCACACCCAGGCTCAATCTGTCTCAGCCCTCCCTCCAGGGGCAGGGGCAGGGCCGAGGCTAGCACGGCATGCTGGGAATTGAACCCAAGTCTCTGAGCCTGCTTAAGCCGGTGCTGTGGTCTGCTGAGCTATCTAGCTGGCCCTTTGATTTCATTTTTAATCTTTGTTTATTTGTTTCTTTCTTTCACTTGATACAGGATCTCACTACACAGTTTGGACTTGTAGTGATCCTCTCTAATCTCAGCACTGGGATTCCAGGTGCCTGGTACCAGTTTTGATGTCTGGTGTGACACACCCATGGTTCTAGGGCTGGCACAGTATGTAGTACCAGGGATCGAACCTGGGTCCTTGTGCTTGTCAGGCAGGCGCTTAGACCTCTGAGCTGTCTCCCCAGCCCCTGCATCACATTTTTATGTTTTACATCTTTGCCAGTTTGATAGGGCAGAAATGTCTTTTTTTTCTTTATTAGAGAAGCTGAGTCTTTTTCTTCATTTGCATTTCTTATTTTGTGACTCACTATATTCTGCAATTGCTGTATGTATTTATTTGTTCATTCATTCTTTTATTTTTATTTCTTAATTTAATTTTTTTTTTTTTCCTTCGGAACCGGGGATCAAACTCAGGATCTTGCACTTGCTAGGTAGGCACTTGAGCCCTGAGCTATCTCCCTGGCCCTCATTCCTTTATTTTGGTATCAGGAATAGCACTCAGGACCTTGCTTGCCAGCGCTGTATTCTGCAGTTGCTGTCTTTAAAAGTAATGAGTTAACATTTGTTTTTAGCGGCTGATTGAAGCACGGAGGATGATGGACAAACTTCGGGCCTGCATTGTAGCAAATTACTACGCTTCTGCTGGTCTTCTGAAAGTTTCCGAGGTAAGTATGCCCTGAAACCAGTTGTTTTCCAGCTGCTGTAGTTGATAACAGTGGGGACAAGGACTTTAGACTTAGGGAGGCCTAGCATGCCTGCCTAGGAAAATACGCAGACTTAGCTGCTAGCAGCTGTGTTCCTTCAGTCATCTGAAGGTCCTTTGCATTCCTTTAGTCTCTCTCTGTTGTCAATAACCCTAAGTCACATTTTTTTTTTTTAGTGAATTTGGTCCAAGGTCTCACTAACAGCCCTTGTGGTGATCTCCTGTCTCAGCCTCCTCAGCAAGGGAATTACAGGCGTATGCCACCACGCCCAGTCGCAGTGACTCAGTGTGCCCAGGGGTGGAGCTGGCATGATGTGGTACTGGGGATCGAACCCAGTCCCTGTGCTTGCCTGAGCTGGCAGTTAGTCCACTGAGCTGTCTCGCCAGTCCTACATTTTTTTGTTCTTGCTAATACTTTTTCCTCATAATTGTTAGCGTTATGAGTGGCCATAAAGAAGCAGAGGTGAAGGAGGCCTCACCAGGACTTGCCCGCCTGGGCCCCGCCTGACTGGCCTGCTCTGGAGGAGGCAGTCGATGGTTGCGTTTCCTCTGCCTCCTACTCTGGGGTTCCTGGTTTACTTTATTCTGCAAGTCCCACACTTTTATGACCGATTTTAAATACACATAAAAGGGTAAATAAGCACATATTTGTGTACCACTTAGACTCCACAATTTTAACATTTTGCCATATTTTTTCTTACTTTTCTTTAAAACATTTGCAAGGAACTTCAGGCATCATTACATTTAGATTCTTATTATTGCAACATGCATTTTTCACAATGATAGTCTTCTTTGTAATTATAATATCCAAGCAAACCATTTCTTATTATTTGATAACCAGTTTAAGCTCACATTTTCCTGTTTGCTCCCAAAGTCTTTTAAACTCTTTTTTTCAAGCCCAGGATCCATTAATGCCTGCAAGTTATATTTAGTTCATTGGGTTCATTGGTTTTTGTTTCTGTTCTTGTTTTTGTTTTTTTCCTCCCTGTGTCTGTCTGTCTGTCTATCTGGATTAAACCCAGGGTTTGCAGACTGAGCTGCATCCTCAGTCCTTTTGCTTTTAGAAACAGTCACTCTGACTCACTAAGTTGCTAAGTGGGGTTCGAACTTGTACTCCTCCCCCCTTGGCCTTCCATAATGCCCTTTAGAATCTGTATTCATTTCCTAGGGCTCCCATGACAAATTCCCACAAGCTTGGTGACTGAGAACAGCAGGAACTTACTGCCTCACAGCTCTGGTGGCTGAAAGTCCAAAATAAAAGTGTCAGTGGCTCAGTGTTTGCTTGAAAGGCTCTGGAGAAGGGTCCTCTTACTTTATCCTCTGTGCTGCCTCAATGAGACTTTTGCCTCCTACTTTATATGTGTGTTTTCCTCTGTGTGTCTTTTCTGATGCTTTTTGTGTCTTTAAGGATGTCTTAGATTACGGCTCACCACTGTCCAGCATGACTTCATTTCAGCTTGATTACACGTGTGAAGCCCCCCACACCTTTGGTGCTAGGGACTGAGCCCAAGACCTCATGCATCTCGGCACGTGCTCTAGCACACGGCAGCCCCGCCCCTTGGCCCGTTACTGAATAAAGTCGCTCTCATAGATCCAGGGTGGGCATGAATTGTGGAGGGACACTGTTCAGCCCCAGATTCTGATGTTATGTTTTGTGTAGCTCAGTGCGGGGTTCAGTAGAAAAGACTTGGCAGAGTGAGCATTTGCATGCTTGTAAGAATTGTAGGCAGCTGGTTTGTTTGAAGAACTGGTTATTTGTTGAATGTCTCGTTGCTATACCATTAGCAGTTCTGATCCGTGCAGTTAGTTCAGTGGGCTAGAAGTGTAATGGTTTTATGTTCTGATTAGGATTATTCAGGGCTATTGAGGTATGCTTTTAATGTAACAAAACATGGCTCTGAGAACCCTTTATTATGATTATCATTTTAAATTTTATTTTATTTTTCTTAAACCTCATTTATTTGTTTCTGTTATAGCCGGCTCAGCCTGCCCTTGGGGTGGGACTGGCACAGCATGTGGTACCTGGGATTGAGCTGCGGTCCCTGTGGTGCCTAAACTGTCCAATGCAGGCACTTTAGACTGCTGAGCCGTCTCACGGGCCCGAACCCTTTATTATTGAAAATTGAGAAAGTTACTGCTTTTAAATGCAAGTCTTTTGTTCATTTTCACCAAAAACAGTTTTCATACAGTTTCCTTTTAATTTTTAATGCAGTTTTAAAAGGTAGGCTTCCTAGGAACATAACTACAATGTATGTACAGTGCATAAAATAGACACATCAGATTTTGGCTGAAAGTAATTAAGATGTCGAAAAATGCCCCAACTCCTCAGTCCAGTATAGAGGATAAACCTTGTACGTGAATGATTAATGGCTTCAAAGCATTTACTCTTCCATCTTTACTCCTTGCAGATGCCATGTTTCATGCCAGTGATCACAAACCTTTTAGAGACTTAAGTGCCCAAGCTGTTGCATAAAACCCGCTTATTTGTCACAAAGTGTCAACAGTGCGATTAACCCTAAATATTGAGGTTTTAGTGTAGAAAAAACAATGCGGTTGGCTTTTGTGCTGACAGAGAAGCTGTGTGCCCCAGCGGCACGTGTGTGGTAGTTTTGCCACCACTGTTTTATACCTGTACTTTTTTTTAGTATTTCTAACATCTTTTGTTTAGAGCAGTTGGTGTTTTTGTGTTAAGTTATGTGAAATTTAATGGTTTTAAAGTCAAACCTTCCTTTCTGTAAGTTGTGTGTATTTCTCATTTGTCTTTAGAAGACTCCACATCTTTAGCTTTCAGAATGAGAAGTTTCACCCAATCATCACTCTGGTTTTTCTGTTGCTGCTGATGAAGATGCAGATTATAAGAGGCTTGAATTTCTTTTCTTTTCTTTCTTTTTTTGCAGAACTGGGGATTGAACTCAGGCCCTTGCGCTTGCCAGGCAAGCACTTATTCTACTGAACTATCTCCCCAGCCCCTGAATTTCATTTTAAGGGTATGGGAAGAAAGGTTTTTAAATGATCCTGACATAACTAAACGTTTCAGAAAGATCTGCTTTTTGCCTACTTTTGATTAAAATTTGCCTGCTCCCATTTTTTTCTAGGGATCCAAGACATGTGATACCATGGTTTTTAATCATCCTGCTATCAAGAAATTTTTGGAATCACCATCTAGGTCATCATCTCCTACCAATCAGAGATCAGAAACGCCATCAGCTAATCATTCAGAAAGTGATTCTTTATCGCAGCACAATGACTTCTTGTCTGACAAAGATAATAACAGCAATATGGATGTGGAGGAAAGACTCTCAAACAGCGTGGAGCAGAGGCTGAGCCGAAGTGCCGCCAGGGTAGAGTTGGTGGATTGCGGGGGGAGCCCATGAAGGGAACTAATACTTGTTTCATTTAACTTCACAGGTAGCCTAGCAAGTGCAAGGTGCTTTCTTTCTTTTTAGAGTGGGGAAGCTGAGTCTTGAGGAGTTAGAGCTGTATGTGTCCAAAAGCATCAGACTGAGAAACCTATCTCTACTTTAGGGCATAAGCTCCAATGTGTAGACAGCTCCCGGCTGGTACCCTCATCTACCTAAAAGAACCTTTAGGTATTGGCAGCTCAGTGCCTTGTCAGAAGCTTCCTGTTCTCCTCTTTATATTTTTGAGATAAAGTCTCACCATATAGTTCAAGCTGGCCTTGAACTCAACTGTACAGCTCTGGCTGGACTTGAATTTGCAGTGAGCCTCCTGCCTCAGCCTCCTGAGTGCTGAGATTGCAGGCATGCGCCACTGTACTTGGCTTGAGTTCATCCCTTCTAAGGTGTTACAGGAGCTGGAGTATATAATATATTGAATGAAAAATCTCTTGCTAGTATCTGTCCCTGCCCCCTGTAAACTTGAGTCCCCTACCCCACTATTTTGGCTGTAGTCTTCACTGGATCAGACCTGTGGCTTTTTCAGCCTGGCATCCTGGGATGGGACGTGTTTCCTGGTTGCTTTCTACATATTTAGGCCTCTCACTTTTTTTTTAATTCTTCTAATACAGGGTCTTACTATGGGACTGGCACAGCATGTGGTACCAGGGATTGAACCTGGGTTCTTGCACTTGCCAGGCAGGCACTTAGACTGCTGAGCTATCTCTCCAGCCAAGCTTCAAATGTTTGATTGTTTTCCTTAAAAAAAATTTTTTTAAAGGGCCAACCAGGGCCGATGAGATGGCTCAGTGGTCTGAAGCGCCTGCCTAGGAAAGTTTAGGCAACTGCAGGAACTGCAGCTCAATGCCCAGCACCACATGCTGCGCCACCCCCATGCCCCGGGCAGGCTGAGCTGGCCATAATACAGATGAATAAATAATGTTTAAAAAAATTAAATAAAATAAAGGGCCAACCAAATAACTCAGTGGATTAAAGTACCTGTAAGCAGATGCAGGGGCGGGGGTTTGATCTCCAGGCTTGCTGTGCCAATCCTGCCCCCAGGGTGCCCTGAGACGGCAATTGAGACTGGGTGTGGCGGTGTGCACTTGTAATCCCAGATCTTGGGAGGCTGTAAACAGGTGGATCACTAGGAGTTCGATCTAGTAGTGAGACCTTGAACACCCTGTAGACGCCTCCCTAAAATACAAAAAAAAAAAAAATTTATTATTACAAATTTGTAGGTGTTCATTGTTGAAAATTGTGAAGTACAAAAAGGTAAAAAAGAAAAATAGCTTTTATAAAGTCATTTGTAGTGCTAACAGTTAAAAAAATCAGATATCTCCTGTGTCTTTTCTTGAGACAGGGTCTTGCCATCTAGAAATCATTATGTAGCTCAGGCCAGCCTCAAACTCATCCTCCTCCTGCCTCTGTCTCAGCCTCAGTGCTGGGATTATAAGTGCACCATCATGCCTAGCTAAAAATTCAGAGTTCATAATGTTTGTGTTTATTTATAACTTTCCAGAATTATTTCTGAGCAATTCTTAACTTTTAACTGTTTTTTTTTTTTTTTGGCACTAGAAATCAAACTAGCGTTTGCACTAGCCAGGGAGGTGCTGTACCTCTGAGCTACATCCCTGGCCCTGAGTAGCTTTTTTTCCTGACTAGCTCAGCCTGCCTTATGGGTATGCATAGCAATTGAACTGCCATACCCTGTGCTTGACTGAGATTGCCCATGCAGGCGCTTAAACTACTAAGCTAACCAGAAATCCCCCAAGTAACTCTTCTAAATGTTTTTCTTTGGTAAGAAGAGCAATTTAGGTCATGTATACTAATGTATAGGATTTTAAAACTTTTATGCAATATGTGGTCATTTATATATATTTAATTCTTACTGTACACCATGCACTACTTTCTAGAAACTACGCAAAACAGTCCAAGTAGGAATTGTTAACATGCTAATGCTGTTCAAGGAAGTTGAGGCAGAGAGAATATGCAAGATTACACGGTCATAGAAGGGCCAGCATAGTGGCTCACTACAGTCTGACCTCTAATTATTTTAGTTGCATTCTCATTAAAATTTTGTTTTATTTCTTGAGACAGGATCTTGCTGTGTAGTTCAGGCTGACCTTGAACTCACTGTGTAGCCCAGACTAGTCTTGAACTTGTAGTGATGATGCACAGATCCTCCTATCTCAGCCTCCAAAGGCTGCCATTATAGGTGTACCCCACCATGCCTGGAGAAAATTTTTTAATATCTCAGAAGATTGAAAAGAAAATTTCACTGACCTTTTTCCTTATTTCCTTTTTCCAGAGAAAATCAGGATAGTACTTTCTTGGATATCTTTCCACATGTTCTTGTAGATACACAGCAGATGGATATGAATGTTAGAAACACCTTCTGATACACAAACTTTATGTAAATTAGTATAATACTTAAACTTTTTTCATGCTTTGAAAGGTATACCCAAAACAAGAGAATTTGGTAATTTAAAAAAATTCTGAGGCGGCCGAGCATGGTGGCACATGCCTGTAATCCCAGCACTTGGGAGACTGAGGCAGGAGGATCAGTGCGAGTTCAAGACCAGCCTCAGCTTCAAAAGTGAACTCAAGGCCAGCCTGAACTGCATAGCGAGACCCTGTCTCAAAAAGACAAAAAAAAGAAAAGAAATTCTGAGGAATATCATCTGTATCATTCATGATGATTTTGTGGCTCCTGTCTTACTGAAAGTTAGTATTCAAAATGCAAATTGACCTTGACTATGATTTCTTTCAGGACACTTCTAACGGTACTCGTTCCCATAAAACAGAACAGCGGCATGCTGATCTAACAGGGGAGGAGACTTCACGGCTTTTTGTGAAGAAAACAATAGTAGTAGGCAATGTGTCCAAGTGAGTATTGGTTGAATCGTCTCGTTTTTAGCTGGCCTTTTATTTTAAGACTTCGGCATTGATGTGTCACTCCAGCCAGTACTGGTGAGTGGTTCAGAGCAGCCCTGAAATGAGACACAGTTTCTGCCTGCCGTGGTTGTGTTTAACACTGCTTTCCTCTAGTGTTACAGTCACGGAGGCCTCAAGTGCTTTTTCAGAAGTGACCTGTGGTCCAGAGACTGAGCTAGAGTGAGCAGAGTCCGTTTAATCTAGGTCTGCTGGTTCCGCTGGGCTGCTTCCCTCTGTCATGCCACTCTGTGGCACCTTTCTACCTTGCACTGTGTCCACAAATCTCCAGAAGGTATGGGAAGGTGTTGGCTCCAGGATGTCACTGGAGGGTCAGCAAGATAGCTCAGCAGACTAAGCACCTGCTTAGGCAAGCGCGGGGACCAGGGTTCGGTCCCTTGCACCAGTCCCTCCTAGGCACGCTGAGCCAGCTACCAAGACTGGGCGTGGTGGCGCACACCTGTAATCCCAGCACTGGGGTCTAAGCTGTGAAGTGAGACCCTGTACCAAATACACACACACACACAAAACTGGAATGTCACTGGAGAAAAGAAAGTAATCTTACCATTTCACATGAAGTTTGTAAAACGATGCTAATTATGAGGGATGCATTTCACGTAGGTAGGAAAGAAACCTTAGGAGCTCGGGGTTATCATCCCTGGGAACCTATTGACTGTTTGGGTTTGATTGGAAGATTGCTTGGGGAATCAAACTCAGGCAGGCACTGTGCCACTGAGCTGTATTCTCAAACTTGTTTTTGTTTTAAAACAGGATTCCTTTGACTTTTTTTTCCCTTCGTCTTCTTCAAAATCTAAATTAAAGTCCTTTCAGTGTCTGTGTCGGGGAGCCAAAGAGGTTTAACTCTCATAAGGCCTTGTGACCTGGGAGCAGAGTAGCCAGGCCTCACTTGCAGGCATCCGTACAAGTGGGCACGTCAGCTTTGATGCTTTTTATCACCCCAGTGTCACAGTAAGAAGAGGCCACAGGAATAGTTTTCCCAAACTGGTAATTATTTCAAAAGCAAACCAATATCCAAGGACTAGAGCCCTTACTTCGTGTGTCCACCATTCTTTGACTTAGAATGAAGTTGCACGTGGTTTCTGAGACATGAGCACATAAATACATGTTTCATCAAGGTTGTAAATGTAGAGGGCCTTTCAACTCAGAACCAGTTCTGTCCTAAGGGCCTTAGCTAATTCCTAAAAATCTTCATCTGTCTGCCGAAACAGAAGTGTTTTAGAGGCAAAACAGAAGGTTGCAGAGCAAGTCTTCTTTTTTTGAGACAGTCTCACTATGCAGCTCAGGCCAGCCTCAAACTCACAGGGATCCTCCTGCCTCAGCCTCCCGAGTGCTAGCATTACAGGCCACCCACCATGCCTGGCCTGCACCAAATACATTTTTTAAAAAGTTGTTTTCTTTTCTGTGTTCTCATTTTTGTATTTCCTAGTTTGTAGAATCTCTTTAGGGATGAGGAGAAAGTCCCTAAAACGAGGGATATGAGGTAAAAGCATATTGCTTTTACCTTGCAATATGATGTTTAGTAAACATTTGAATGGTGAGCTATGAAAACTGTGTTTAAATTCAGTTATTGAAAATAAAAAGATTATAATAGTTAAGTGTCCTAAAGATCAGGGCCTCACTGCTAGTTTTATTATAGTTTGAACTTGAAATGGCTCCTGTGGACTTCAGAGGACAAGAAACCAGCCACAGCCTCTGGGCAGCCCTGTTTCAGCGCCAGAAGGGCCTGATATTTTATCCCCTTTAAATCTGATTGAAATCAACCCTAAGACTACAGACCCTGTAACCTAGGAATAAAACTATGCTGGGTTATTTCCAGCATTTACCTATTTACCCATTTGACAGGAAAAGCAAGTTTCAGTTTTTCTTTTAATCTCAGACTGATAAGTCAGAAAACAAAACAAACTTTTGAGTAATGCCTTTTAAACCAAAAAACAAAAATAACAGTTTTAGAATGAAAACACTAAAGGATTAACTACAAGACTTTGTTTTGTTTGTAACGTTTTGTATTTTTTTTTTTTTTTTTTT
>PVKN010011607.1:0-21491 GCA_004027915.1 Capromys pilorides | reverse complement strand
CTCGATGGCCCTGCTCCACCTTCCCATCACCCTGTGCTCTTTGCCGGCCACGTACTCAGCACCAGGGCCGGGCTCTCCTAACCGAAAGGAAGCTGGGCCCTGGGGACGCACCTGGTGCTTCTGGCGGCGCTTGCGCTCCTGTTCAATCTTCTGCTGCTTCTCCAGCTTCTCGGTGATGCGGGCCTCGCGCAGAGACTGCCGCTTGCTGCGCTTGTAGGCCTTGGCGTTGAGGGCTGTCTCCAGGGCCGTGTCCCTGCGCATGCACACCACCACTTCCTGGCGCAGCTGTGGGGACAGAAAACGCTGGCATGACGCACAGGGGCCACGGCACAGGTGCCAGAGGACCCTAGTGACTGCCTCACAGCTGCTTCTGCAGCAGGGCCCGGTCTGGACCCCCCAACAGAGGGACATCTGTGCCTCTGCGTGAGCACACATGAACTCTATGGGTCGGGCAAATGCATGTACCCTCCGGGAGACCCCAGTCAGGTCTTCTGCATAAGTTGCCACCACTGCCAGCCAGGCAAGGAAGCTGCCTCAGCCCCAGGTAGAGTCTAGATGAGGGTCCTGCCCACAGCATCTGAAACTGGGGACTCCCCCCCCAGGAAGCCATCCCCAGTGCCAGCCACACACCCACCTGCCGCTGGAAGTTCAGTAGCCGGAGTGCCTTGAGCTCGATGGTCGCTTTGGTTCGCAGATCCCCAGCCAGGGAGCCAGGGAGGTTTTCAAGTTCCTGAATGCGGTGTGCAATGCGAGCCTGCAGCCTGCAAGAGGCGAACACAAGCAGGGAGGGGTGAGGGGAGCCCTGTGGTACCCACCAAAGGCTACAGCTTTCCAAGAATCCATCCCTCCAGGAAGGCAGGACCCTCAGAGGGGACACTGTGGAAAGTGGGGCAGCCCCGGAGGGCTCCTGAGGACCAGCCACAGGGGTCACAGCCAATGAGACCCAAGGGGTACGGCACGTGTGAGCCAGCTTAGGGCAGCAGGTGGGCCAGGTTCTGGCCCAGTGTCAGCACAGAGGGGCGAGTCCCCTAGGGAACCCCTCTGGCTTGGTCTGAAGGTGAAGGGGAGCAGCCCCACCTGCAGGGTCTCACTTAGGAACTGAGTGCCCACTGCACACCAAGGGCCATGCAGGTGTGGCTCTCCACAGTGAACAGAACTGACAAGGACTGGTAGTGAATGGCACTGGAATATCCGTAGGATGGAGGCCATGCAGGACAGGAAAGCAAACGCTGCAGAAAAGAGAAGGCCCGAGGAAGGCCTAGAGGCAGGCAGAGCCAAGGAAGGACTCCCCTGGGCAGGTAACCCCAGCAGCGGGGTCTCTGCACAGGGCCTGGGGCACAAATGAGCCCAACACAGACAGTGAGGACTCCTGAGGACAGAGTAATGGGCGGGGGGAGCAGAGGCTCATGGGCAGACAGTGGAGAGCCAAGGGCCCACTGCAACCTGCAGGATGGAAGGGGTGGACCCTGACTGAGAACAAAGGCTTCCAGGGGCTGTGTGACACTCAGGAGGGAGAGGTAGCGGGGGCAGGCCAGCAGCCTGCTGCTGCAGGAGGCGACCGCAGGGCCTTACCTATACTCACGCTCCTGCAGGATCTCCACGGGGTCCAGGCCCCGGGGCTTCTGGATCGGGGTGATGCGGCTCTGCTTCTGGTGCAGTGGCACCAAGGGTGCAGGCTGGGCCGGCTGCCCCGGCGACTGCGTCTGGGGCGGCATCACAGGCGAGGCGGCAGGGGGGACGGCGGGAGGTGCAGGGGAAGGGCGGCCTGTTGGCTGTGGGGGGATCAGCTTCTGGGGGGCACTGGTGGGAGCTGCAGCGTTCACCATGGGGCCTGAGGAAAAGATGAGTGGGGCCATGCTCAGTTCTGGGCAGAGAGGCAGTGCCCTGTGTACCCACCCGAGGATGGAACCCCTATCTCCCACTCCTCACTGAGGCCACTGCCCCGCAGGCAACCGCCCCCCAGCCACGCCCATGGAGTCAGCAGGCCAGAGAGCTGTGGTCTGGGGGTGGGGGGGGCCAGTTTCCTGTCTCTTCTCTCCCCTGTACACCACCCCGCCTTGGTCCCTCTATGCTGCCCTCAGACAACCACAGAAAATATGCGATCAGCAATTGGCCCACTTTGTTTTTCTTCTGGTTTTTTGAGACTACATAGGCTCAGGCTGGTCTTGAATTCATTAGGTAGCCCAGGCAACACTCAGCAAGCTGAGGCAGGAGGAACGCTTTGAACTCAAGGCCAGCATGAACTACACAGGAGGACCTTGTCTCCACAAACCAATCAACAAATAAACCCCATGCCATTCGCAGTAGCTGGTGCCAATGCCTAGGTATGCACCTCACCACAGCTCAGCTCACAGGCAGGCGTCGCCTCTCACGACGTGAGAGTGTGGGTGCACCTTGCTAAGGTATGAGGAGCACACAGCTCCCACTTTCCCCAGCGTATGCTGTTGTGACTGCTCTACTTTATCAGCAACTGTGGAGCTCCATGACAGACACGCTGAACTTATCTCCAGTACGGATGCCCAGGACAGCACCTTACAGCTGAGGTGGGGCCACTGCCCTCTTCAGGCCCAGTGAACCCAAGCTTAGTGACTGCTCCTCCAGGCCTGACCCTATACTTCAGACCCTGAGTGGACAGGAGCAAGGCCACACTGCCCATGCCTGGAGCCCAAGCAGATGGGAGCCTTCAGTGAGGACCCAGAGCTGCAGAGAGGGCTGGGCCAAGGCCACACGGCTCAGTAAAGCCATGGTGAACCCAGCCGTCTTGTCCCCTCTGTTTCCTTCGTCCCATGGGGTCTGTTCTCAGAAACAAAGGGGTCAGCTGTACCCTCCAGACTCTAAGGCACTGTGGCCAAGGAGCGCCTCTCCACAGTCTCTGCCCTGAGCCACATGGTGGCCCTGGTCACTGTCCACCACTTCCTGTCACTGGTTCCCAGAGATCCAAGACAGGCTTGACTCACTCGCAGCTGAACCAGGGAGCAGGCTGTTAAGTGGAGAAGGCCCAGCTGGGCATGCTGCCCCTGGTGCGCACTGAGTAGGTGACCGAGTCTGGGCGTGGTGGCGCATGCCTGTAATCCCAGCACTGGGGAGGCTGAAAACAGGAGGATCACTATGAGTCTGAGCTGCATAGTGAGACCTTGTGCCAATACATAAAATGAGAAGAAAAAAAAAAAAAAAAAAGAATGGGAGGACAGTGACACCCAAAAAGGCAGTAGCGAACTGTGGGCTTCTTCTGGGTAAGGCATGCTGGCCCTGGCCCTCTCTGACCTGCTTGTCTCAGCCAGCACAGGCAGGCTCCTGACAGGGAGGAAGGGCGCACACACGCTGCCGAGGGAGGCGGAACTTACCTTCAGGCCAGGGCTTGGGAGGCCCTCCGGGGGGCTGGCCAGGCATCCCAGGGGGCACACCAGAGGGTCCTGGAGGAGGCATGTTGGGCCCTCCCATGCCTACATGCAGAACAAAACAAAGAGTTAGACAGGCGCTACATTCACATCTGCACCTGCCCTGCGCCCACCTGCTCCAGGGATGCACACCCACCAGCCCCCAGGGAGAGGCAAGGGGCAGCTGCGGAAGGGCATGAATGGGGAAGCTGCAGGGACGCCAGCCACACTCTGGGCAGCTCACCGGGCCTCCTCCCCACCCAGGAAGGGAACCAGGCCCACTGGGCCTTACCATGAGGCCTGCTATAATTTGGAGGTGCTGGTCCTGGGCCAGAGCCAGCCCCTGTGGCAGACACAGAGGGTGGAGGTAGCGTGGGCATCTGCTGCTGCATCCCAGGCATTGGCCGCTTTCCCTGCACAGCCATCTGTAGGTGGTCGGGCAGAGGCTGCCCCCTGGCCAGCATCTTGTAGGCCATGATCTGTGCCCGCAGCTGGTGCAGTTGGTTCTGGTTGAATGGGGTGGGGCCCCGGCTCTGCTGCCCCAAGGCCTGAGGGTCAGCGCCGTCCAACGGGGCCCCTCCTGGCCCAGATGACATCTGGGGACCAGAAGATGGACCGCTGGCTGGAACGGGACTGGAAGCATGCTCTGAGCCACCCAAGGGTGAAGGGTAACCTGCAGAGAGAGGCCAGGCCCAAGTCACAGCTGAGGTCTCAAAGGCAGAGCCCCTGAACCTCTTCTGCCACATCTAAGCCACCCAGGACCCCAAGTCAGACCCCAAGTCTGGCTCCTGAGTCAGAACCCCAGTAGGTGGGGAGCGCAGCCCAAATTTAAGGCTGGGCATGAAGAGCTCACACTCACTCAAGGTGGCCCTTCCTCTGGGGCAAGGCGGGGCACACGCCCTCTGGTTATCCCCTTCCAGCTAGTCCTATACAGCCCCTGTGACGTCACGTCTTAATCGTCCCCAAGCAGAGAAGCCACTGGAGGGCCCATCAAAACAGAGTCCCGGGGCCGGCGAGATGGTTCAGTGGTCTAAAG
This sequence comes from Capromys pilorides, assembly GCA_004027915.1. Classification (NCBI taxonomy): domain Eukaryota; kingdom Metazoa; phylum Chordata; class Mammalia; order Rodentia; family Capromyidae; genus Capromys; species Capromys pilorides. The sequence continues at coordinate 17,078 of PVKN010011607.1, read as the reverse complement.
CCCCTGCTTGGGAGGGCTCAGGCAACTGCGGGGACTGCAGTTCGATCCCCGGCACCACATGCTGCGCCAGCGCCACCACCAGGGCAGGCTGAGCCAGCCACAAAAATGAATAAATAAAAGAAACAAACACACACAACAAGCAAACAAATAAATAAATAAATAAAATTTAAAAAAAAAAAAAAAAAAAAAAAACAGAGTCCCAAGGTGCTACACCTCCCACCAGCTCCAGGGCAGTGTGGGGCACTTCCACTGTGCCCAGCCCTGAGCACCCCATCCCTATGGGCTGGCTCCCAGGCACAGAGAGAGAAGAGTGCACCAGTCCTGCCCTCTCCGAGTCCCACTGTGGGAGCCCTGATGAGGAACTGGGCAAGGATGCCACCATGTGATGGCACAGGACAAGAGAGGACAGAGCTGTACCTTGGGAGTGCTGGTCCATGGGGCTAGGCGGGGGCCCCATGCCCGCGTGGCTGCCGGAGCGCATCCCCATGCCCTTCATCTGATTGTAGCGCGGGTCCTCCGACATGCCTTTCTCGTGCATGGACTCCATGGGCTGCAGGTGGGGTGACAGTGGCATCAGCAGAGGGGCAGGAGGACGGCACCATGGCCAGCACCCACCCTGTCTAGCAGCTCCTCCCACATGTCAACAGGACTGTAGAGCCCAGCTCCAAGGCAGAGTTGGGACAACCGCCTGGGAATTGGGGAGACCCACCTAAGAAAAAGGGCACCCCAAGGAGGGTTACCCTGGAGCCAGTGGCAGGGGGCAGCTTGAGGAGGAAACCAGGAGGGGTGGGCAGAGTCCTGAAGCAGCTCCCCGTCACAGTGATAAGGAAACTGGCCAGGAATTTGGGGACCAAGGAGCCTCTGCCTCAGGAGAGTATGCATGTGAGACAGTCAGACAGGTATGCCCAGGAGGGTGTGACAGCACATCAGATACCCCGCCCCTCGCAACTCTGACAGCCAAGCACGAGTCTCCACTGAAGCACGCAGCAGAGTCTGTAGCTGCTGAACAGGCTCCTGGGAGGCCCAGGTAGCACACACGTCCTCCTCTCTAATCACAGCACTGGGTGACAAAGCCAAGCCCTAGCTCAGCGTGCAACCTAGGGGTCAGGCTGCAGCAAGACGTGAGAAGCACCATGGACCAAGCACGCTGACCCAACAGGCACGGTGCAGGCCTGTGTTCCACGCTCGCCTTCGAGCTGAGTCCGGACAGCACCTCACCTTCTGGCAGAGCCCAACTCTGTGCAGGTGGGGGACAAGCAGCAGATCTGTGACAACCTCGAGAGGTGTGCAGTGCGTGTATGTGTGGGGGCTGGGTTGGAAAAGAGCAGGCCTCCCCTCAGCAGACTGGCGTGTGTGTGTGCGCACATGTGTGAGCACACATGTGACCAATAGCTTCTCAGTACGGAAGGATCAAGATGGACAGGAGTGGACAGCAAGTCTAGGATGAGTGCTCTGGAGCCTGAAGCAGCAATGTGAGGCCAACCTGGGCTACACAGTGAATTCAAGCTGGCCTCAACTACCAATACCCAGCAAGACCCTGTCTCAAAAAAACCAAAATAAAGTCCAGGACAATAGTGACAAACCTATGGCATAAGTATTATTTTTAAGACACAACATGTTAATGTATTGGAGATACAGCTCAGCAGCATAAATGCCTGCCTGGCAAGTGCAAGGCCCCAAGTTTGATCCTTGGTACAACATACACATATACACAAAAAGTTAATATACGTTTTGCTTTTTATAATCTAAAACTTCAATGCTCTATTTAACTGCAGTGCTATGAAAGTGGATTTTGGTTGGTAGTTCAGGCACCGCTCTAAAGGGTTCTCCATCACTGGGCTAGGATGCAGGTGGGAGGAAGAAGGGAAGGCTGCAGACGCAGGCCACAGTTCAGCTGGGCTGCAAGGACAAGCAGGAGGGAAGGACGGAATGGCCAGGGGAGACCCTGCTTCCTTGAATACAATGGGACAGCACCCGAGACCTGGAGGCCTTCAGGGTGGGCGTCAGGTGGGCTTGGGATGCTAAGCATGGACAGCCTGGCAGGGAGGAGTGGCAGCTGGCACTACATCTGCAGGTCCTGGGGCGCTGAGAGAACACAGAGTCTCCTCTCCTGCAGATCTTGCTGCACAGGAGCTGTGAGGGAGAGGAGGCCTTCAGACCTGCCGCTGAGTGTCAGAGCTGTGGGCCTGGTACCTGCTCCCTGCTGAGGCGTGAGGGTCCTGGTTGGGATGTGAGCATTCAGGGACTAAAGGAAACTTCAGAGCACCACTCCCAACCTTCCACACAGAAGATGGGGTGCAGGGAACGCAAAGGGATGACTGCTCACCCTCACGGCTCAGGACCAGATCCGGTGCCTGAGGTAGAAGCAAGAGCCAAACCAGGACAGCTCTGCCAAGAGCCTGCACAGCCTCCAGAGCGTGGCATAGACACGAGAGGCACGGGGCCCTACCTTGTGCATCTGGTGCATATTGTCCTGAGGGTACCCTCCAGGGCCCTGGGTGGAGATGGGGTGTCCTGCCGAAGGAGGCCCCGGGCTAGGCCCCATCATGCTGTGGGCAGAGCCCGGTGAGGGGCCAGGGCTAGGGCCCAGCATGGCTCCAGGAGAGGGGCCTGGGCCAGGGGAAGGGCCTGGCCGAGGAGTTCCGCCCAGGGGTGGGTCTGGAGTAGACATCTTCACGAAGCTGTGGACAGTGTTCTCCTGCTGGAAAGAAGCGCTGGTCAGTGCTGGGCCAGGGCACACAGGTGGGCTGTTCACAGCCAGGCCTTGCCCGAGCCCCTCTGTGATTCCTCTAGAGAAGGAACCGTATCTCAGGCCCACGAGATCAGCTCAGCTGCTGTGAGGAGCAGCACATGGATGGTCCCAGAGACTCCTCCCACCAGGTTTGGCAGCCTCCCGGCCAGCTCTTCACCCCAACTCAGAGGGCAGCTGGTTTGGGGTGCTAATGTCCCTCTGCCCAGCTCCATACTTGCTAACCTTCCTATTTCACAAAGGAAGGTAAGCAAGGTACAGTGGTACACATCTGTAATCCCAATACTTAGTAGGCTGAAACAGGAGGATTACCTGGAGTTTGATCCCAGCCTGGGCTACAGAGGACCCTGTCTCCAAAAAAAAAAGGGAAAGCAGGACTAAGGAGACCAGTACCAATGACTGGAACGCTATCCAGGAGGATTGACGTGAATTTGAGGCCAGCTTGGGCTATGTACTGAGTTCAAGGACAGCTTAAACTACATAACGAGACCCTGTCTCAAGACAGACGGACGGACGGACGGAGGGAACTCATGCATGGTGGTGCACATCTGTAATCACAGCACTCTAAGAGGCTCATGCAAAAGAATCACAAGTTCAAACTCAGCTGAGGCAACTTAGCAATGGCAAAACTATGGGTCAAAATTTAAAAATTAAATTAAAATTTAAAAATTTTACACATGCACACATAAAAGGATTGAGATGTAGGTCAGTGCACAGGCTCCGAGTTCAATACTCAGTGCTGAAAGGGGAGAAAAAAAGGTACAGCTCAGTGGTAGAGCACATGCATAGCATGTGCAAAGCTCTGAGTTTGATGGTCTGATTCCCAACATACCAATAAACAAGCAAACCAAAAAAAAAAATTACACTGCAAATAATCTTAGTGACCCTCAAATTTATTTTGACCAATGATGCTAATGCTGCATACTAAAAACTTATACCAAGAACTATGAACTACTGCTTCTACAGAGACAAAAACTCTGCTAAATAAAAAATTGGGGGAAAAAAAGGGGGGCCACCTAGGTAGCTCAGCAGACTATTAGGCAGGGTTAGGGGTACGGTCTGGGATTCGATCCCAGTCTGCTGTGCTGGCCCCACCCCTGGGGCAGGCTGAGAAGGCCAGTGAGACTGGGCATGGTGTCGCATGCCTGTAATCCCAGTGCTTGGGAGGTTGAAAACAGGAGGATCACTACAAATCCGATCTATGTAGTGTGACCCTGTAGACCCTGTACTAAGTACATTAAAAAAAAAACAACAAACAAATCTCTCTGCTAAAATATCTGATGATGCCAAGAAATCATTCATGCTACAAAGGGGCACATGCCACCTCCGGGGATCTTGGGAATGATCGGTGGTGGTTGAAGCTATGGCTCCATCAGGCAGGGCGAGGGCTGCACCATGGGACAGCCCCACCTACCTAAGGAGTAAAGGTTTCCTATGGTGAGGTTCACTTCTCAGGTTATCCCAGTCAGTGGTGGGGCAGCATGGCTCTTTGTGTCTTTCCCCACCAACTCTTCTGTTTAAAACCTGCTCCCTAGGGGCTGGGGAGATAGCTCCATGGCACAAGTGCCTGCCCAGCAAGCGCAAGGTCACGAGTTCCAACCCTGGTCCCGCAAAAAAAAAATAAAAATAAAAAAATAAAACCTGCTCCCTAACGCAACAGTGGTAGGAGGGAAGGGCCCTCATGAACAAGCTATTCTTGCTTTTTATTGGAGAGGTACTGGGGACTAAACCCAGGGCCTTCCCAACAAGCTACGTCTGCAGCCCTTTATGTCTTACTCTGAGGCAGGGTCTCAACAAGTCAATAAATTACTAAGGGCTGGGCTCTAACCTGTGCTCCTCCTGCCTTGGCCTCCCAGCACCACCATGGCCAGCGGACTAGTGCCTGGAGAGTGCAGGGATACCAGAGAGAGCCGGAGCCCTTCCCCTCATGAAAATGCAAAGAAATAGGTCCTGTGCTGCCCACAGGGAAGCAGGCCCTCACCAGTCACCGGCTCTGCTGGCACCCATCTCGGACTCCCAGCCTCCAGGACTGAGAAACTGTTGTTGCTTCTAAGCCATCAGTGTCTCCAAGGTAACCTGTGGTCACAGCCCTAAGAGACTAAAATGCACCCTTAATCCTTGGTGCATCCTCACAAATAGACCAGAAATTAAAGTCACTATGATCCCACTAGACACTGACACAAATGCTGCTGCCCTTGCAAAGGACAAAGACGGGACTGCCCTCTCCCCTCACACTGCCCAGAACATTCTCTCCCGGGTGATCACTGTGCCAAGGAGGTGGCCCCATGCACATCCTTGTCCTGACCCTCCGGACGGTCCTGCCATGTTCTGCCCGTTTCAAAGCACCTCTCGTGCTGCACACTTGGCAGATCTGTCTTTTAGCTTGCACTGCCTTTGGTCTTTTGTTTGTTTTTTAAGTATTTGGTACAGGGTCTGCACGGTCTACAGGGTCTCACTACGTAGATCGGACTCGTAGTGATTCTTGTCTTCAGCCTCCCATGGGCAGCGATTACAGGCATGCGCCACCAAGCCCAGTTTCAATCACCTCTCGGCGCTCCTGGGGGTGGGGCCAGCTTGGCACGCCGGCTGCTGCACTCTGCCTAAGCAAGTGCTTTAGTCCCTGAGCTACCTGGCCAGCCCTTGGTCTTTTGGAATGGGTCACCTGCCCCTAAACTTCCTGGGTGCTTCTGAACAAATTCCACAGGAGTGTAAGAAGAGTGCCTCTATCTCCTGGGCCCACCCTATTCTCACCATGTACCTTTCTTTTTTAAAAAAATTTGTTGCTTTTATCGATATATATTTGCAGGACATAATGTTTACATTCGTTGTTGGTACATTTATATAAGAATCTTAACTCCTTTTATGTCTCCTGAGTGTGCACCTTTGAAACTCTGCCTAGTTGCCCTTTGTGCCTTCCCAAAGAACAGGAGAAGGAATATAGGAAAATTTAAAATTCCCTGATTAAGGGGCCAGAGTGACAGCTCAGCAGATTAAGTGCCTGCCTGGCAAGTGCAAGGTCCTGAGTTCAATCCCTGGTACCAAAAAATAAATAAATTTCCTGGGATTGAAAACAATTTTGATGTGAAAGAAGATCAACTCAAAGGTCCAAACTCATTCACTGCATTTTCCTGGATAATCAAGAGGACAAAAGACCAGAAATTTCCACAGGGCGGGACCAGTGGCAGTGTTCTAGCCAATCCTGAAAAAAAACATGTGTGGTGGTACAGGCTTATGGCACTCAGGAGGCTGAGGCAGAAGGATCACCTGAGACCAGGAGTTAGAAGCCAACCTGGGCAAGATACCAAAATCTTGCTTCATAGATGGGCAGGTAGACAGAAATAGGTAGTGAGCTAGCTGATATATAAGCAGGTGGGTAGATAGATGAGAGACAGATAGTAAGTAAACAGGTAGTACCAAAAAACCATATAGATATGCTGTCCTAAAGTCCTCTATTCCTCTCCCTTCTCAGCTTCCCAATTTCCCTGGAACTCAAGGACCCTGGATTCCATGGTCTAAAAAAACCTACATGAGAGAAGCAGTGTCCCATCTCACAATCCCTTCCCACAAATCCAACACCCAGTGAGTTTATGGAAAACCAAACTTTGTTTTACAACAGAAACTCCCAGCAATACAACGTGCCCTGGCTCTGCCCCCTATGCAGTCCCCACACGCTGCTGGAGACAGGTTCTGTTCAGCTCAGACCCATCCAGGCTCTGCCCTGTGACAGTGCTGTGCCCTGGCGCCCTCCCAAAATGCTGTGTGCATCCTGGCGCGCACCCAGGCCTGCCCGCAGGGAGGGCCCTGCAGTAACTCTGCCTGTGAGACACAGCGGTTGGGCAGGACACAGCTCCTCGGGACCAGTCACGCCCACGTCCCCACTGCAGGGCTCCAAAGCAGCGGAAAAGACAACAGTGCTACCAGAGACTTCCAAATCCTGTGTCCTTCGGGAGTTTACAGCTTCGTTCACACCTGAAGCTCCTTATCTTGAGTCAGGCAAACTCAAACTGGCAGCCAAACAAAACAGGCCATGAAGAAGTGTCCTGCTCTCCCCCTCTACAATAGACCCTTGACACGGGCATGGTGACACATTCCTATAATCAGGCAGCAGGCTAAAGCAAAAGGATGTCAAGTTCAAGGCAGAAGCCAGCCTTGAGGACGTAATGAGATCTTGTCTCAAAACAACAAAAGTAAACTTTAAAAGGTGGGCAGGTCAGCAAGCAGCCTGGGCGCGGCCCTGAAATCACAGCTCTCTGGATGCATTCTGTGCTTCGTGAAGGGTTCCCCCACACTTGTGCCCACCACATTCTGGATGCTATCCTGGCCCCCAGGAATGCCTGCTCCCTACAGAGGTGCTGACCCCATCACAAGACACTGCTAAAAACAGACCTCTGTGCCCAAGTGTGACAATGACCTCCTCTGAGATGCTCCATTTTCCACAAGCTAAAGGTGGTATCTGCCCAGGGGACACTGTGGAGCATTCAGCCAGCTCCTTCTTGGGCTGGAAGCTCAGGTACCTGGGAGCAATGGCACAGTGGCCCTAGAAGCACAGACAACGGAGGGAGGCACCCGTCCAGGATGCCAGGCTCACTCCCACTGGGCCCTGGCCGAGCCGGCACTCGGGCGGGAGCTGGGGAAGCGGTCCGAGCCCCGCTCCAGCCCTGAACCACAGCAGACCATTCTCTCACTGAGCCGCAGTGTGTACACAGTGTTCTCCAACAGACGTAGAGCAGAGAAATCCTGGATCACCCGGAACAAACAAGTCCTGTGCTCCACCAGGCAGCTGTGGGCTTCCCAGGGAAAACTCGCCTTGGAGGTGAGCTTCACCTTCTCCTGAATGCAATTCCACCAGCACAATCAGTCAGACCCTGAAGGCACATAGTGCACGGTCCCTCTTACATTAGAAAGCCAAAGTGTGATTGAAAAAACAAAATAAAAGGCCAGCCAGACAGCTCAGTGGACTACAGCGCCTGCTTAGGCAGATGCAGGGACCAGGGTTCCTTCCCCTAGTGTTGAGCCAGCCCTGCCCCCAGGGCGTGTGGAGACAGCAACTGAGGCTGGGTGTGGTGGCACAGCACCCATAATCACAGCCATTGGGAGGATGGGAACAGGAGAATCACTATGAGTCCAATCTGTGTAGTGAGGCCCTGCAGACCCTGTACCAAATACATAAAAAAAAGAAAGAAAAATCAAAATAAAGCCTGGACAGGAATGGCAGACTCTGAGGAGAAGGGAAGGGCTTCTAAGAATGGGGGTTGTGGGGAACGTGGTGGCTTCAAAGCTTGGGTCTTGAGTCCTCTGAGGACATGTGAAAGGTACAAACCTGCTGTCTCTGCAGACGCAGACCTGGAGCTGTGTATGTAACCTTGACTTGGCTGTGGCAAACCCCACGTGAGTGGGTCAGTCCCGCAGAGAAGAACGTAGCTAGCGGATAGCAGCACACGCAAGCAATGAGCAGTGCAGGCGCAGCCGCTCTGTGCGGCTGCCGCCTTCTGACCTGGTGTCTGCCCCGCATGCATTCCTCTCCCTGGGGACCGCACCTGTCAAAGTGCTCCTGCAGGCTTTATCCAGGCAAGCAGGAGGAAAAGCCCCAAGACGAGGTAGACATGGGTATTAACATCCCTCAAGTAACGTATTTATGTATCATAACATACACTAAACGCAGACAATTAAAAATCTTTACATTTTTGAAAGGAGGACCCCGCAGTACCCTCTTGCTCCTCAGTGTGTCTGCATCACCCCGGCTGCTAAGAGTGGGCTCCCCCTGTCCCTTCTAACCTTCCCTGAGGCTGGGCCAGGGCTGGCCGGCATGTGCTGAGCTGCCGCGAGCAGCCAGGGCTGGAACTGGCACTCTGGCAGGGCAGTGTTACGAGCCACACACGCGTACATGTACACAGGCACTGGGTGGGTAGCCCTGGAGCTCCACAGCGACGTCAACGCTTGGTGCTCTGGTCCTGGTAACGTAGCGGCCCCTCCTGGCTGTCACCTACATTTCCCAGGCGACCCCAGCACACTGCCTGGCCCTGTGCTGATGGCGCCTCCACATGCAACTTCTGTGAAGTGTCTAGGTTTCCACTAACTTAGGAAAGACAAGGAGCTTCAACTCCCTTTCTTTCCGTGACCTGCCTCTGTTCACACACAATGGAATCTTGCGATGAAGAAAAATTGTAAATTCTAATGATGGCAAATTTGTCACATTTTTTTTGCTGGTGATACTGGGGATTGAGCCCCGGCCCTCTGCACTAAGCAAGCTGTAAGCTGTCATCTTGGTGACAAGGAAATCACATGAAAGGTGGGTGTAGCCAGGGAAAGGGAGCTGCGGACCTGCAGGTGGTGGTGACCCAAACTCACTCCCTGGCCCTTACTGCCCTGTTGCAAGGACCTCACTGAGGTTCAGAGGAAAAGCTGTGGCCATCAGGCCAGGGTCACGGTGGGACTCTGTCACACGGCCAGGCCTGCCACCTCAGGCCTCCCCAGGGACTCACAGGAGAGCACAGAAGTTCACATTGGCAAAGCACTGACCAGCAGGAGGCACTGTCCAGGCCAAACACGTTCAGATGCTGGGGGCCCATCTGGTGTGTCAATGAGGTCACACACAGCAAGCCCCTTGATACCGCACATCATGCAGGGGCCACTTTCACTGAGCTCCTTTACCATGCAGGCATGGAAGGGAAGGCTGTGGAAGAGCTCCTGTCACCAGCCAAAGCACAAGTTTGACCAAGTCTCCCCTCAAGTCACGTGCTACAACCCTAATTCCCAAGGTGGCCCATTGGAAAGTGGGGTCTAATACAAGGTGACAGGGCCACAAGGGCAGAGTCCTCACACTGGATTCAGGGGACTGCTGTGGGAGCAGATTGCTACTCATATTGAGAACAAGTTTATATTATAAACACCCTACAGGCCGGCGAGATGGTTCAGCGGTCTAAAGTGTATACTTAGGAAAGCTTAGGCAACTGAAGGGACTGTGGTTCGATCCCCAGCACCACATGCTGCGCCAGCCCCACCCCCAGGGTGGGCTGAGCCGGTCGTTAAAATAAATTAAATAAATAAATACTATAAACACCCTACAGTCCCGGCTACTCAGAGCACAAGATCAGCTGGGCAGCTGAGTGTGACTGTCTCAAACTACAATAAAAGAGCTGGGTGCGTGGGAAGACTCGTCCAGCACACGTGAGCCCTGGGCTGCACCCCCAAGAATGGCGTGCATGGGTGGTCCTGTCCTCAGGAAGCACTATCATAAAATGTGACCAACCCACACACTGCCTCTTGCTGGACACGGTTGCCCTACCCTAGATGGGGGGGGGCCTCTAGAGTTGGGGGCCAGGTAGAGGCCCCTATTTACCTCCTGTCTGTGGTGTGCTAAGATCAATAGGAAAGGGATCAGGATGCTAAGGAACTGGGTGCCCCCCAGCTCTGAGCAGGCTCAGCCAGGAACTGCAAAAGAGAACAGGATCTGAACCCAGGAGCAACCTCCACTCCACTGCCCGATGTCCCTGCACTCCGAGTTAAAGACTTGGTGTTGGGCCAGCGGATAGCACAGCAGAGCACATTAAGTACCTGCTTAGGCAAGCACAGGGACCAAGGTTCAATCCCTGGCACCACTGCCGAGCGGTCGGGCATGATGGTGCATGCCTATAATTCCAGAATGGGGAGGCTGAAAACAGGAGAATCATTATGAGTCCAAGCTATGCAGTGAGACCCTGTACCAAATAAATTTAAAAAAAAAAAAAAAAAAGACCTAGTGATTTCAGCAAATCCCTTAGATCACGCAGTCACCCCTCTGGCCCAGCTACTGCTGGTGGCTTCTGCAGTGCTGCCTAGTCTCCTGCAAAGCCACACTGTGCTAAGCTACATGCAAGGCAACTCTCTACAGCACTAAAACTAGCAGCAAACCTGGGGCCTCACATCACAGGTGAGTGAGGCAAAGGACAAAGGGACACAGGCAAAACAGCCAGGGAGACCAGTACATGCCTGTGCAGCCCCGGGCTAGGGCATCCAAGGCCTTCGGAAGTGAGACAGAGCCTAAGAACCTGGGCAGGCAGCCAGGGACAGCGACAGGAAGCAAAGGGCTCTGGGCAGGGACGTAACAGTTGAAAGTGGAGACAGCCGGTCAGTGCCAGGAGGCCTTCAGAGGAGAGCAGGCGCAAGGGTTACCAGGGCCAGAGGGTTGGAAGGGACCTGGCCTCATCACGTCAATCTTGCCGAGGCACCTCAGGGCCCAGTGACCAGAACAGCACACACCCACATGTGGAAACCTCGGCATCACTGAAAAAACAGAGTCAGAAGCACTGGAAGGATGAAGCAGAGGCAGAATCAGACACGCCTGGTCACAGTGCTGTAACAGCAATAGGCGCCTAAGCCCAGCAAAGAAGGCTACCAAGTGAAACATGATCAAACCAGGTTCGATGGCACCCACCTGCAATCCCAGGTGCTCAGGAGGCTGAGGCAGGGGATCGCAAATTTGCGACAGGCTGAGCAACCTAGTGAGACCCTGCCTCAAAATAAAAAACAAAGGGATCTGGACAAGGTACACACATTTGTAATATCAGCACTATGGGAGGCTGAAGCAGGAGGATCATGAGTTCAAGATCAAAGTAGGCAATTTAGTGACTTAGCAGGATCCTACCTCAAAAAATAAAAACAGCTGAGGATGTAGCTCAGTGCAAAGACCCTGGATTCACCAGGCGTGGTGGCACACGCCCGTAATCCCAGCAGTTGGGAGGCTGAGGCAGGAGGATCAGTGCAAGTTCTGAGACCAGCCTGGGCTACAAAAGTGGGCTCAAGGCCAACCTGAATTGCATAGTGAGACCTTGTTTCAAAAATACCTTGGATTCAATCCCTAGTGAGAGAGAGCGAGAGCGAGAGACAGACAGACAGACAGACAGACAGACAGACAGACAGACACAAAGATGGGGGGTGGCTCAGTGGTAAGGCATTAGACTAGCACATGGGGCTACGTACTCCAGCCCCAGCAGTATCAAAGAGACCCCAAAAAACAAAAAGCAACACCCGCAACTGGCCTCAGCAGTGGCCTCAGCAGTGGCCCCTGCTCTCTGAAGGCCCACGACAGGGCGCCTCTTCCCACAGCACAGACGCTGCTGCTCTTGACTCCACATGTTTATTTTTACAACTATCATCCACTACTTCTACATCCAGGTTGCTTTATCTTTTTCTTTATAATTTTTCAATTATTTATTTATTTATTTATTTATTTGGAGCAGGGTCTCGCTGGGACTCATAGTGATGGTCCTGTTTTCAGCCTCCCCAGCGCTGGGATTACAGGTGTGTGCCACCAGCCTGGTTTCAGTGACCTGCCAGCATGGCATGCAGTAATAGAAACCAAATCCAGGTCCTTGTGCTTGCCAGGCAGGTGCTTAGACCACCAAGCTATCTATCTCCTTAGCCAAAACTACCTTTCTTTCTTTTCTTTCTTTTTTAATGTATTTAGCACAGGGTCTCAATATGCAGCTTGGACTAGTAGTGATCCTCCTGTTTTCAGCCCCCCTTGTGCTGGATTACAGTCCACGCCTGGACTCAGTGGTCAGCTCACCACGCCCACAGTGAGGGCCAGCACAGCATGTGGTGCCAGGAATCAAACCCAGGTAAGCAGATGCTTTGTCTGCTGAACTACCTTACCAGCAGGATTGTTTTATCCTTTAAAAATACAATTCTAGGCTGTAAGAATACTCAGAAAGGGCTGGAGAGATAGTTCAGGGGCACACGTGCCTGCCTGGCAAATGGAAGGTCCTGAGTTTGATCCCCAGTTCCACAAAAAAAAAAAAAAAAAAAAAAACTCAGGAAACAAATTACCAGAACTTGCCTAAGAAGCACTTTGCTTTGTGCTGAGACAGGATCAGGCTGGCCTCAAACTCCCAGTGATCCTCCTGCCTCAGCCCCCAAGTGCGCCACCACCCCTGGCTCAGGAAGTGCACTTACTTCTGGTCATTCCAACTACACAAGAGGCTGAGGCAGGAGGATCACAAATTTGAGCCTAGCCTGGGTGACATACTAAGACTGTGTCTCAAAACTGAAACAAAAACGCTCAGCGAGAGGTGCAATCCCCACTACCCCAGCGCAACACAAACATCCACCGATGCTCAAGGGTGGCCCCTGGCCGCTTCAGGAGACACCCAGCTCCTTCCCTCACACAACTCTCAGCTTTCCCTTAGGAACAAAAAGGAATTCAGTGGCCCTGGCGGCAGTGAGAGCTCTCAGAAATGTCTGGGCTCCACCTGCTGGCACTGTGTCTGCAGCCTGCCCGAGAGTCGCCCTGGATTTGCTGGATTTGCCATGGTCCCAGGACGCCTCCGCTGTGCCTGGGCCCTGGAGGACTTGGCTGGCTTGGTCAGAGGCCAGGCGGCAGCGCTCAGGCAGGTCAGTGGGCGGAAGAGGCAACTTTAGTGCAACCAGGCCTGCTTCTCCTCTCCTGAATGGATGTGTGGGGTGCCGCCCCCTGGGACCCCAAAACATCCAGTGAGGCATCTGTGGTCTTAGGACACGCGTGCTTATTCCTACACTTGCTGCCCCACTGCTGCTTTCCTTGGAATACAACAAGGCACACAGCCCTGCCTTGTATTACAGGCCGATGCTTCAGAAACTAAAACCACGTCACCATGACACACCACAGCGCCTTCCCAGCCCCCCTACTCAGGAGATGTGCCACCCTGTTACTAAGCATTATTTTTAGCACTGGGGATTATCATTTTATTCACTGGAATCACCTCCCTTTTTTACTTTCATTCACCTTAAAACCAACTAAGGGTGGTATGGTGCCACAAGCCTATTATCCAAGCTACTTGGGAGGCCAATGCAGGAAGGCTGGAAGGCTGGAAGTTCAAAGTCTGTTTTGGTAATTTAGCAAGACCTTGTCTCAAAAATAAATGAAAGCAGGGCCGGCGAGATCGTTCAGTGGTCTAAAGCGCCTGCTTAGGAAAGCTCAGGCAGCTGCAGGGACTGCAGTTCGATCCCCGGCACCACATGCTGCGCCAGCCCCACCACCAGGGCAGGCTGAGCCAGCCACAAAATAAATAAATAAAGAAACAAACAAACACAACAAGCAAACAAATAAATAAATAAATAAAAATTAAAAAAAAATAAATAAATGAATGAAAGCAGGGCCGGCCAGACAGCTCAGCAGATGAAAGTACCCACTTAGACAGACACAGGGATTAGGTTCAAGGAAAGGTTTGAATGTGCCATGCCGGCCCCACCCCCAGGGCACACTGGCTGAGACACTGATTGAGACTGGGTATGGTGGTGCACACCTGTAATCCCAGCTCTTGGGAGGCTGAAAACAGCAGGATCATCGCTATGAGTCTAATCTGTGTAGTAAGGCCCTATAGACCCTGTACTAAATAAATAAATAAGTAAATAAATAGGCTGGGAAAGACAGTTGGATGGTCTAAGTGCCTACCTAGCAAAAGCAAGGACCCAGGTTTGATCCCTGGTACCACATGCCATGCCAGCGCCCCCACTCCATGCAGGCTACCAAAACAGCATGTGGCATGTGACTATAATCCCAGTGCTGGGGAGGCTGAGACAGGAGGACCACTATGAATTCAAGCTGCATACAAATAAATAAAATACATGATTTCTTAAAAAAAATAAATATGGTGCACACCTGTAATCCCAGCACTTGGGAGGCTGAGGCAGGAGGATCAATGTGAGTTCAAGACCAGCCTGGGCTACAGAAGTGAGCTCAAGTCAATGAACTGCATAGCGAGTCTATGTCTCAAAAAGAAAAAATAAAATAAATAAAGCGCTGGAGATATAGCTCAGAGGCACAGCATCTGCACAGGAGGCACAAGGTCCTGAGTTCAAGTCTCAGAATCAAAGAAAAAGAAAAACAGCTAGGGATATATAGCTCAGCTTCCTCTGGGCTCACTCTCCAGAGTTGACAGAAAAAACAAAAACACAGACCACCTAAGAGCGTGAGGCCAAAGGACAAGAGTTCAGGACAGCTTTCTACCAGGTCCCTTGTCTTGTTCTTTTTTTTTTTTTTTTTTAGGGCTAGGGTTCAAACTCAAGACCTTGCACTTGCCAGGCAGGCACTTGTGCTACGGAGCCATCTCCCCAGCCACTTACCTTGTTTAAGGCTAAGCCCACCAGACATCACCAGTGTAGTGGGTCGCCCGCTACATACTCATCACCTAGCAAGACGCATGAGGGCAGAAGTTGCCCCAACAGGGACACCAAGGCCCAGGTAGGCCAGGTGAGGACAAGCACACACAGAACCCAGCCTATGAAGGCCGGCAGTATAGCTCAGCAGACTAAGCACTTGCTTAGATAAGTACAGAGACCAGCCGATCTCGCATGCTGCACTGAGCCAGAGAGGGAGTCTGGGCGTGGTGGTGCACACCTGTAATCCCAGCACAGGGGAGGCTGAAAACAGGAGGATCAATACAAGTCCAAGCTACATAGTGAGACCCTGCATACACACACACACACACACACACACACACACACACACGCACCAGCCTATGGATTCAGGCCCACCCAACCACCCAACAGAGGACATAGTCAGGGTCACCACTCAAATGCCTATCACTTGTCCCCTGTGCTACACAAGGGATTGGTACAAAACAAATTTCCTGCTTGGTGGAGTGGCCCATCAAATGCCAGAGTTGAGCACACAGACAGATATGACACAATGTCACAAAGTGCTAGGAACAAATAGGCAAGCAAATTAACAGCATTAACAGATAAGACACCTTTGGTCATGGTGGCCTGGGACAGTCTCGGTGATGGGGAGACAGCTGAAGTGAACTGGGGCCACGTGGACACGACAGGCAAGAAACAAGCAGTACAGAGGCCCTAGGCAGGTTCTAAGGCGCAACACATCAGCCAGGGTTTCTCTACACACACACACTACTAGTACTACGACTACTACCAACACCAACTCCAAAGGAACCAATTTCCTCACAACACACAACACTTCTGTGACCAGATATGGGGCTCTCTCCCACACCAGTTCCAACTCTCCCCACACCAGCTGGAGGCCCTCCCATCCCACTCTGATTCTCCCTAGAGTTAGTGTCTGGTCTGGCAAGGAGGCCCCACTTCATGTGAAGGCAGCAAGTCAGGCCAGGCGTGGTGGTGCACACCTGTAATCCCCGCACTAGGGAGAGACTGAGGCAGGAGGATCGCTGAGTTTGAGGCCAGCCTAGGCTACAAAGTGGTTGTTCAAGCACAAGCTGAACTGCGCAGAAGAAACATTCTCAAAAAGACAGCACCTCAGCCCCTGGTGCACCAACCCCCTGGATCTCCACGAGGGCGCTGCACTTCTCAGTACTCTTTTATCATAAAGGACAGAGTGCAGAGACAACAGGGGGAGAGGCACAGAGCTGGCTGTGGGGAGGTGGCCAGAGCTGCTTCCACATCATCTTTGGACAAGGGCTTCCAGAATCATTCAGTCTTTTTGTAACCTGCCTCGATCCTTGGCTACTGAATGGCCACACCTCAAGTTACCTCACTGATGTCAACTCAGAGGTTAAGTTCAAAAAGAATGAATCGGGGCGGGGGACCAGAGAGATAGCTCCATACCACAAGTGCCTGCCTGGCAAGTGCAAGGTCATGAGTTCGAACCCCCTGTCCCACCAAAAAAAAAAAAAAAGAATTAATGGCCAAATGTGGTGCATGCCTACAATTCCAGCATTTGGGAAGCTAAGGCAGGAGGATGGACATAAGGTTGAGGCCAGCAGGGGTTACATGCTGAGTTTAATGCCAGCCTGAACTATATATATTTTTTGCGATCCTATCTCAAAAAAGCAAAACAAAACAAACAAAACTAGGCTGGCAAGATAGTGCAGTGGACTAAAGTGCCTGCTTAGGCAAGCTTAGGCAAGTGCATGCACTGTGCTTCCATCCCCAGCACCACAGGCTGCGCCGACCACAGGGCTAGCTGAACCAACCACAAAATCTGGGCATAGTGGCAAACACCTGTAACCCCAGTGCTGGGGAGGCTGAAAGCAGGAAGATCACTAGGAGTCTGAGCTGCATGAGACCCTGTAACAACCAAGCACATTGAAAAAAAGGCCTCATCTCTAACTCTGGTGAGGTATGCAGTGGTGGGAGCCCCAGCATGCCCAGGCCAGGGGAAGGACAGGGCTCGTGGGGGCTCTCTGGATAGGCAACGGAATGATGTGACACAAGAGGAAGCGAGGAGTTGGGGGTGACACAAATGGAGCTAGCCATGGGGACACAACACTTAATCCCAGCACTTGGGGAGGATGATGGCAACTTCAAGCCAAGCCTGGGCAACTCAGCAACATAGCGACACCCTGGTTCAAAATAAAAAAGGAGGGCTGACGAGATGGCTCAGTGGTCTAGAGTG
>PVKN010011606.1:0-21482 GCA_004027915.1 Capromys pilorides | reverse complement strand
CATGTAATTTGTAGTTGCCAATTTGAAAGTATTAGTATTTGAAGATTTTTAGGCTTCACATTACATTCAGGAGCATTTATTTCTTACCCTTTCAAGCTATTTTATATCTGAGGGATAATTACCCTCTACATCTGTGACAATGAAAAACACCAAGCAGGACAAGTTAAGATATGCTGTGGAAACAAGGCCTAAAGTCAGGTGGCTTTAAACAACAGAGATGAATGTTTGCTTATGCACTACATGTCCATCATGGGCCAGCAGGATGATACTTTGGGAGGACGGTAGGCCAAAGGAGTCCCTACCATTTTATCATGTCTATAGGTCAACATGAGGCTTAGGATTCACCAAGGCAGGAAAAGAGTAGACTAGAGGGGTCTGCCACTGGCAGTGAGATGCTAATAGCCTAGATGTGCAGCGTCACATCCACTTAGGTTTCATTAGACAAAATAGTCCAGTAACTGTGCCTAGTAAAAACACAGGAGTAGAATCCTCTAAAGCAGAGAAGAGTGTGCCTGAGAATAAATGTCAAGGTTATCTACTAAATAGATGCTCTCTTTCGACCTAGTCGTGGATTAGCAGATAATGTTTGATCACCTCTGCTATCATGGGATACTGCTAGTGTTGATATTTCCACAGAATTATTAAGCTTTCCTTTCTGTTTAATAGGAACTAAGGTAAAAATTCATTTTCATTTAAAAGCCTAGTGTTGGTGGGATTGCTGATGATAGTGTAGTTTTCTTGAAGGATTCTTATGGATGAGCACTTCAATGACCAGTTAATTTTTTTTTTTTTTTTTACAGAACCAGGTATTGAATTAGGCCCTTGTGCTTCCCAGGCAAGCACTTATTCTACCGAGCTACTCCGCAGGCCCTAAAAACTATTTTCTGAATCTTTTTAGAAAGTCTTATTCAAACTTAATTTTTTTTTTTTTATGTTGTCTGGCTGAGCCTGCCCTGGGGGTGGGGCTGGACAGCATGTAGTGTTGGGGATCAAACCACGGTCCCTGTCGTTGCCTAAGCTTGCATAAGTAGGCCCTTTAGACCTCTAAGCTATCTTGCTGGCCCAAATTTTTAATTTTTTACTTGCACTTGGTGCTTTACACAATCACTTGAATAAAGCGTGTTCTTTGGTTCTGCAAATGTAGCAATGGAGTTGTATAACTGGCTTTCAAGAAACCAGTCATCTTGGTCTTTTCATCTGCATTTCACATTCATTGAGTGTACTTCAGTACCAGAGTAGAATAGTAGAATATTTTCACAATCTAAAATGTGAGAAATACTTGTACTCTGAAAACACTGAAGAGTTTTTTTTTTTTTCTTTTTCTTCTTCCACAGGTTCCAGCAAGCATACTACTTTCTCTTCAGGCAATGTTAGTAAGTTTAAATATATTTTCACCTATTACTTATATTGTTTCTGTTCAACATGGCTTTAAACAGGTAATTGCCATAGTATGTTGCTTAAATAACCTGTGAAATCATGACACAACAACTGTAAAATCTTTGGATATCATGTATTTTTTTACTGAGGTTTGAAGAAATAACCAACTAGTATTCTACTTATAGACAGCTGTACCATGATGCTTCAGTTTACAAACTTATTTCTTTCCGTGATTCTGGTCGCAAATCAAATTGGATGAGAACTGAATCAAATTCACTGGTTAGGTTCAGTGTTGACCTTGTGGAGAATCAGTTCTGTTTCAATGCGCCTTGTGACCAGAATCATGAAAAAGAATTGTTCGTGAACTGAGGCACCAATGTTATTGCTCTTTACTTTCAGTTCGGAAGGGTATATGAACAAAATATCGTGTGCTTCTGGTTCCTAAATCACTTTTAAACTTCACTATTTGCTGTATTATCGATAACAGTTGCATGGCACTTTACTGCTTTTCCATTACATATGTAGTTCTTCAGTAAGAATATGATATGTTCATAGTTCAGCAGCCTACCAACAATCAGAGCTAAGTTCATTATTAATTCACCATGACATCCAGCTAAAATATGACTTTCAGTTGTTTCTATGTGTCTAAATGTCTATTGTCCAAGATAAAGTAGTACACTTAATATAGCTTTTAATATTATAGCAAAATACAATTTTAAAGATTTTTGATAATTCATGTTTAGAAGGAATTTAAGTGTGACTCATAGCTCCCACATATCTCAAGAATCTTCATCTTCAAATGCTTAACATAAGCAGTATTCAGTTCAATTGTAACTGCTTTTGGGCAGTCTTTGCCTCACAGTATTCATGTCTTGTGTAATTTGCTCCTATGTGTTTTAGCTGGGTTTGCCTGTTACATGTCTGTGATCCCAGTAATCTAGGAGGCTGAGGCAGGAGCATTGCAAGCTGAACCAGTGCCTGGGCAATTTACTGACTTGGAGATTATCTCAGATATAAGTTAAAAAAGGGCTGGGGATGTAGCTTATAAAGAAAGCCCCCAAAGAAAACTATTGGGAAAGGTCTTGGAAATATTCTGTATGAAGAACAAATAAATCAATTAAGTACATTATTCTTGAAGCCTTTTTAAAAAGATACAAGAAAAGCCTGAACTAAGACCAGCCTTGGAGACTTTAAACCTACTGGAAGCCACTTCATAATCAGAAGATTTTGTGACAGACTTCTTTGTCCATCTACAGCTAAGACTAAAACAGGTAAATTTCTAAGTCTTGGGGCTTTAATGTCTGCATTTACTGAAAGCCCATTAAAGTAGCAACTCTAGGTTATAGAAGATCATGACCTGAGTGAGACAGACAGAGCCTCTGAGACTAAACAATTTCGCAAGACCCTGTTGTAAATTTTTTTAAAGAGCTGGTGATACAGCTCAGTGCAAAGGCCTTGGTTTCAGTCCCCAGTATCACAAAAAATGCTAACGCTAGGATGGCTGATGTCTGTCATAATTCAGATGGCTTTTAGTGCTCTTTGTTGAGATCTCATCAAATTTAGAAATTCAGTTTCTCTAGCTACACTTGCAGGCCTTCTGGATGAGAAATTCTGTAAGGGATGAGGCCTGTAGGTGGCAGTTTAACACACCTTTTAGGAGATGTTGAAGCACACTTAAGTTGAACAACTAGCTATTGAAAAGATGTATTCATTCAGTCTTGTGGTAGCATTGCTAACTTTAGACAGTCTCTGTTGAACCATCTTTGTGTTGGGAGCCACTCTTCTATCTTCATGGCATGAAATTTCATCTTCAGTAACACAAGGATTGCACTGAGCATAATGACACATGCTTGTAGCCTCAGCTATTCTGGAGGGATCTTTTAGGTCAGGAATTCAGGAGCAGCCAAAGCAGCATACAGAAACTCCCATCTGAAAGATAAAACCAAATGAACACAGGGCTCGAGCTCTAGTTTTCAACTATTACACATGCTTGCTTCAACAAATGAATGGGGTCTGCATATACCTAAATCCTCGAGGTTCCTATGCATTTCCATAATAATTTCTAAGATTTCTCATGCCCAGTCTGTCTATAGAATCCTTTATGCTGCTTAATCCTTTATGCTGTTTAATACCCTCCAAAAAGGATTTCTAATCTATACTTGCGCTCCTCAAAAATATTAAAGATATTTAAAATTAAAGGATTGAAACTATCCAGCCTAGGAAAGGATATAGAGCAGTTGGAACTCTCACATTATATGAAAAGAACCAAGTACGCGAACATCAAAATGATCATTTATAGTAGAATAGATTAATAAGTTGTGAAGTATCACACAGTGATTTAAAATATTTCTTTTCTACATAAAATAATATGGTTCAGTCTTATAATCTTGAGTGAAAAAAATCAGACTCAAGAGTTCCATACTGTGTAATTACAGTTTTCAGAAATTTAAAGACAATAACATATATGGTGATGAAATTCAGAAGAATAGTTATTTCTTGGGGTAGAGAGGAATTGTTGACTGAATTAGGAAGATGTTCTGGATTTTGATCTGGGTCATGGTGACTCATGTAAACTATTTCATGTTCAGTCCTTACCATATCAAAATAGCATGCTTCAGGACTGCAATGTAAGAGCTGTTGCATTTGCTTATTTCACTAGGCCTAGTGAGAGGCAGTGTTCAAAAAGTGAATAGATGGTGTCTTGATTTTCTCTTTGCTGAGACACAGTACCTGACTCTCAAGGTTAAAGGAGGAGAGGTTTATTTGGTTCACAGATTCTAGAGGTTCAGTCCATGTTGGGCTGGCTCTAAGGCAGGGTGGCATGGCAGAGGGACATTGCAGAGGAGAAAGTCATGGCAAGCAGGCAGGAGAGAACACATTAGCCCTCTTTCCATCCTTTATACTGTATGCAGGCTACCTGCTCTAGGGTGAGTGTAGACCTCATAGCTAGAACTACGCCAGCCCAATCAGTGGGCAGATTTGGTAATCACACATCCTTGATCTCAGCACCACACACCCTAGATCCAGTTACCTCTGAAAAAGCCCCTTCAACCCCTAGCCTCATGACTGCATCAGACTCTGGGAGCACCTAGACACAAGCCACAACTGATAGATCTGGGATAACTTGGAGGGGCAGAGCCAATAAAACTAAATGGTAAACACTACAATTCTAGAATGTTTCTTGGGCTCTTTGTGTGTTCAAGGCAGGACTTGAACTCATGGCAATCCTCCTGCCTTAGCCTCCAAGTATTATACTTATGTTACCACCACACCCAGCTTGTTTTTTAGTTTTTCACTTCAATAGTCAAAGTAGTTTTGCTGTTAAGCATGCATTGTCTAGATTTAGGTGGTCTGGATTCAGATTCTAGCTCTGCTATGTAACAGTTGTACATTTTTGCAAATTACTTCATTTATTTGTGAAGTGTATATAATTTCAGCAAGTGTTTTTGCAAGGAACAAATAACATGTTGACTGTGAGATGCCTTTCATGGTTTATGGCCCATGCAGTTTTAATCAGTTCAGTTTGGAGCAACAGTATACTCTTAAATGAGATAATAAGGGTTGTCAAAAAACAGATAGAAAAACTAAAGTTAGGATGTAACTCAGTGGTAAAGCACTTGCTTGGCATGTGTGAAGCCATGGGTTTGATCTCCAGCACTGCAAGATAAATAAGTTAAATAACAGAAAATTTTACATTTATTTTACAGAACACTAATTTTAACATTTTAAATTTTTCTTCACAAAGTGTAAATTGTGTCAATGATGTTTGGATAGATCATTTGAAAAAATTACCTCACACCTGGGCGTGGTGGCGCATGCCTGCAATCCCAGCACTTGGGAGGCTGAGGCAGGAGGATCGGTGTGAGTTTGAGACCAGCCTGGGCTACAAAAGGGAGTTCAAGGCCAGCCTGAATTGCATAGAGAGACCCTGTCTCAGAAAAAAGACAAAAAAAGAGAAAAATTTACCTCACACCTTGTCCAAGTCTGTTATGTCCTACTGTAACAACGTATCACAGGCTGAGTAATTTATGAAAAGCAAATTTATTTTCTCACAGCTCTAGAGGCAGGGAAGTCCAAGATCCTGGTGTCAGCATCAGTGGGCACCTTTTTGCTGCATTATCTTGGCTGAAAACATTTGCAAGAGAGCAAGAAGGGATGGATCTCACCCTTTCAAATGCCACTAATGCCACCGCTCTGGGCAGAGTTCTCATGGCCCAGTCATTTCCAAAATGTGCCCTCTCCAAACACTGCCACAAAAGCATCCAAATTTCAACACAATTTTTGGAAAGGTAAACATTCAACCCATAGCACTCCGTCAGTTATGATCTTGCCCGATACTTTGCATGGACATATTCACAAGGAACATTTTAACCACTTGGGTTTAATGGTTTTAGGTAAGAACTGCGAATTAAATTGCTGCTGTACCTGCCACTTGCAATTTCTCATCTAGTTTTTAGTTATCTTATCAGTGACACAATTAAAAATTGCTAAATTATTACCTATTCAGCTGAAAATCTACCAAAGGTTAAGTGCAGTGACACTGGGTTTCAGCATGTTGACAGGCTAGATAAATAGATGAAAGAGTTTTAAAGTGTTCTCAAAGCTCAGCAAAATTGCAGCCAAGAAAACCTTCCATGCAGGAAACGTGATGTATACATCTATTTTTTTCTTACCGTTTGAGAAAATGGAATTGTCCTCAATGTAATAACACATAATTCAGACAAAAATCTTCTATATCCAATTAGTTATAAAAAGAACTCACCCACAAAAGGAAGTCTCTGTAGCAAAGGTACTTTATTTTTGTGAAAGCAAATAAAGGTTTCATTTCTTTTGAAAACTCAGTGTTCAAAAGATTACTTTCCAGCAAAATATAAACAGAATTTTCACACAATATAACAACCCAGGCTTGTTATTTTTCACTTGCAATGATTCTTAAGTGGAAACACACATCAAAATCGCATCTTCAAAATACACCTGGTCAGGCCCTAGTGTCCCTGCAAGGCTGAGACTCTGAGGCTGCAGGGATATTCATGTTTACATACTCCCTGGGCTTCAGTAGTAATTTGAACTGTATGGCAGTTGATATAATCCTGCAATCTTTTCCATTGTAGAATACACAGAAGTATTGGCTAAAATAAGGCAATTTAAAAAAATTTCATAATTACCTAGGGATGTAGCACAGTGGTAGGGTACTTGCTTAGCATGTGTGACAGCCCAGGTTCAGTGCCTAGCAGCAAAAAAGCAACAGTAGCAACAACAAAATGAAGATATACATAGAATATGAAGGGAAATGTAGTGATGTGTTATTTAGCAAAGGCAACAAGATCTGAGAAACATGTCTTTGGGTGATTTTGTTATCGTACACACATCATAGAGTACTTACACACCTAGGCTATATGATATGATATAGCCCATTGCTTCTAGGGCTTAATCCTTATGTTCTTCATTCCATTCAGCTATGTTGTGCCTTTTCATTTTTATTTCTTCTTTTGAGTTCTTAAACTAGAGAGACTATACAATATTTACACATGTAGGTCTGGCTTATTTCACTTATGAGTATATGTTCAATGACATGAGTTTAAGTAAAGCACAAGATAAGATGAGGCAATCAGGGGACCAGATAAATAAGAGATGTATGAGGCTGCTGCGAGTATGTGTTGCTGGAGTCACATAACATAGTGTTTTACAGTAAAGCTTTTTTTTAAATAAATAGAATATACTCTAATGACAAAAGGTATGATAAATACACAGACCAGTAAGATGACAGTTTGTTATCCTTATCAACATTTTATACTGCACATAATTATATATGCTGTGCTTTTATAGGACTGACAGCACAGTCTCTCTTTTTTTAATGTATTTGGTTGTTACAGTATCTCACTGTGCAGCTCAGACTTGTGGTGACCTTCCTGCTTTCACCCTCCCCAGCTCGGGGATTACAGGCATGTGCCACCACACCTGGACTTTGGGTAGCTCAGCCTCCCTGGGTTCAAGGCTGGTGTGGCATGTGGTGCTTGAACCAAGGTCCCTACGCTTGCTTAAACAGGTGCTTCAGTCTGCTGAGCTATCTCAGCTGGCCCCCAGCACAGTCTCTGTACACCAACATTAACATAAATACATGAGGAATACATTATACTATAATGTAAAGATCACTATGACACCACTAGGTAACAGGAAATTTTCACCTTTATTGTAATCTCATAGGACTACCCTAGGCCTGTGTTTTGAATGAGAAAGCCATATATCCATGAGAATTAGTGACCACCATCTTTCTTCAGGTGATTTGTAGTCTAGATTTATATTAGCTGTATAATTGGATGATGCTGAGCTAAGAAATTGGTGTAAAAGTGGTCCTGACCTGGGATACCCTTAGGGCTCCTGGAAAAGGTAAACTCAGGGCTGCTAATGAGGGATACACTCAGGCCAGGGCAAACTGCTGTTACAACTGTGATGTTGGAATGATGTTATACAGGACCCAAGCATTCCTGGAGTGCAGAGTAGTTCAAAGGAGTGTAGATTACCTGGCCTTGGGCAATCATGCCCCGCCAACAATCCCTACAAGCTGCTGGCGTGCCACCTATGGGAGCCATTGTCTCAAGTGTTGCCTTTCTCTGAGGGTTCAAAGATATGCCCTTGATCTGAGAATTTGCTTGCTGAGATGAGAGGAAACAAGGGTGATTACCCCTGGGATTTGAAGCTCCAAGTCCTAGGATTCTTTTTTATTGCATACCTTGAACTTTAGGGTTGATCCAGATTAGGGGTCTGGTGTTCAGTCATTAACAATAGTTACTATGAGGCCAGGGGAGCCTGTAACCCCCTGGTGGGTGTGGGTTCTTAGAGCCAAGTAACTGTGCATCTGAAAAGGATAGATACCTCAAAAGAAAAGCAACAAACTGGAAACCTTGTGCCAAACATGCAAAAAGTACTAACAAAGAATTTTAAATAAATATCAAAAGACATCCCCTTCTGCTTACAAAGGCTTGTCACCCTCGCTGTACCAGGTGATTCTAAAGTGCTCTCCCATCCAAAAACTGCCACACGGCTCGAATAACTTCTATAAGCAATAAGTGCGTGAGTGGATGCATACAGAGTAGGTTTGACTAGAATGGTAAACTTGTGGTAACTTGTTTACATGATTGTGCTTATATTTTATCTTGAGATTCCTTAATCAGCTATGAGTTAGTTGGGGAGACATAAGGTAGACTCATCACTGACACAATGATATATTACATGTGGTTCATTGGAAAAGTACGAGTGGTCAAACAGTTGTCGAATTTCCCCCAACCCTTTGTCATGGAGGTATAACCCCATATTGAAATCAGTGTGCCATTGTTAGAGTACTACACTGAGCTTTATAAGAAGAGTGAACCGCGTTTTAATTTACTTAAGATTACTTCACTTGCAGATTCTTTCCAAATTGCATTTGCCTATTCAACCTATCTGTATTGAAACATACAATATGTGATGGCCTTGAGGACTTCCCCATAGTCTACTTGGAAACCCAGTGTCCATCAGAAACAAGGATTGGCCATCAGTGGAGCTAGGTAAAAGGGATCAGTGCCCTTCTATGTGCTGGCCTGGGGAGAGGATCTCCTATGAATCTTGATAAATGCTCAAGATGCTCGACACTTCAAACCCTGAAATTGTGTCAGGCTAATAAAATCTGATTTATTTATTTATTTATTTATTTATTTATTTATTTGCAGGACCAGACTTTGAACTCATAACCTTGCACTTTCCAGGCAAGCACTTGTGCCATGGAGCTATCTTCCTGGCCCCTGATTCCATTTAATATTGAAGTTCTCTTTTTTATGTATTTGGTATAGGGTCTCACTACTCAGCTTGGATTCATAATGATCCTCCCATTTCCAGCCTCCCCAGCACTGAAATAAGAGGCATGTGCCACCACACTTAGTCTCTGTGGCCAGTTCAGTGTGCCCAGGGGCGGGGCTGGCATGGCATGTGGTGCTGCAGATTGAGCCGAAGTCCCATGCACCTGCGTAAGCTTGCCTAAGCAGGTGCTTTAGACCACTGAGCTATCTTGCTGGCCCTACAACATATTGTTATAATTGTCTGTTTAATAATAGTATTATTTTAACATTTGTCTAATCTTTCTTTTCTGGACTCTGGGTAGCTTTGGATAGCCTGGATATCCTATCCTATTGTGACACATGTCAGACATTCAGTAAATGACAGTAGAATGAATTTATGAAGCTAAACTGCTTAAGGAGATGTTGAATTCTAATTGTATAGACAGATTGTGCTTATCTTGGTCTTAAGGAAAACAGATGTTATATTAAAAAGAAAAAACATACAAATGAATACTGTCCTAAAAGAATACTAAACAGTGATCTGTGCTTCTTTTCATCGCTTCCCAGTGGCACCCTAGGCAAGGCCACCATTATTTCTCTGGAGTAATGGCACAGTCTCCCAGTGCATCTCTGCCTGTGAACATCTTCCTCTGCTGTATGTGTTCTTCATAGTGGAGTAAGGAGTTGCTGTGGACAGAGGTATGAACATGACATGTCTCTCTTGAAATGTTTACCATGGTTTTATATCTTAGCTGGTATCTGCTATATAACCTCGCCCCACACCTTAGTAACTTACAAATAGAAGCATTTATTTTTATGGTCTGAAAGCAGCAGGTTGACTGCAGTTCAGCTCACCAACACTGAATTCAGCTGCCTATGACACAACCGTAGGCTTCCAGATGAGTATAGATCTGGTTCATGAATCTCCTCTTCTGGGCCCCAGCTGAAGGTGCAATAGCTTCCCAAAACATATCATTTTTGTAGGAGATCCTAGGGGTGATGAGAAGGCAGGCCAACCAGGCAGAGTCATTCACAGCTTCTGTTGGCCTCTTCTGAAAAATTCCTTCAGCCAGAATGATCCACATTGCTAAACCCAAAGTCAGCAGTCAGTGTAGTCCACTCTGTCCACCCTGAGGCCAAGGCAAGGGCAGGAAGTGACAGCTGTGCAGTGGAAAGAGAATGGAGAATTATGAACCATCTAGTATCTCTCTCTTATCTGTTGAAGACACATTCCAGGACTCCTAGGGGATGCCTGAAAACAGAACCCTATAGGTACTGTTTTTTCCTATACACATATCCATGATAACAATTTATGGGCACAGAAAGAGATTAATAACTATTATGGTTTGTGTCTAGTTGTCCCTCCAAAGCCTTATGCAGTCATGGGGCAGCTTCTGGAGTTTGTGACTGATGATTGTGGGTGTGAGTGCTGTGCCTGCCCTGGGACAGGTAATTTGTGTTACAGTATAAGGAGGAAAGAGAAGCTAAGCTGCCTGTTTGAACTACTGCCCCACCGTTTTGCTCTCTGCTTTTTGCTCCTGCCATGCAGTGTTGCTCTCTGCCATGTGCTGCTCTGCCTTGGAGTCAGATGAGTATGCTCTGAAACCTCCACTAACTGAACTAAAAACTTTTCCTTCCCTAATTTTGAGTGTCCAGTGTTTGTGTCATTAATGAGAGAAGATTAACTGAGACAATAACACTAACATTAAAACAGAGCAAGTATACCCATATTCCTTTTTTTTTGTGGAACCAGGGATGGAACTCAGGACCTTGTACTTGCCAGGCAGGCACCTGTACCCCTGAGCTATCTCCCCGGCCCGCCAATATTCCTTAATAAAAGTTAAATAAATGTAGTCTCCTAAAGTTTTGTTGACATTGGGTGACTGAAACCACTGAAAGCAAAACCGAGGGCAGGAGACTACTGTGATCCAATTCCATGTTTCCTTGACCTTAGAGTCAAGTCCACACACCCCTCATGATCTGTCTTATTCTTATTTTTTCCATTTTCTTCTCTTGCAGTGTTTTGCCATACTCCCCACTGCCTTGCCTTACTCCATTCTCCTGATCATCTTGCAATTTCAATAATAAAGGCATTGGCTATCATTTTCAAGTCTTTATATAGCCTGTTGCTTTGTTGGAACCTGCTCTTTCCTGTATGTTCCCTGCCTCTCTTCCCACCCTGTCACTGTACAGTATCCATTCTTTCTGGTCAGCAGGGTACATGCAAGAAGAAATGAGATCTTCTCCACACTGCCAATTCTCTAGCCCTTGATTTCATCAGTGCCTTTATTGCCAGGCATTGGGTTTTTTCTTATTTAATTGACTGTTCCTACTGTTAGAGTCTGATCTTCAAGTGGTTGTGAAAGTGACTATTTCATCATCTTGTCTCCAGCTATCTAATAGCCCTTTGCATATAGCAAGCACCCATTTTATTTTTATTTAATGAATGTATGCATGAGTACATCTTGGTTTCAGGATCTGCTCAAGGGGATTTATTTTGAGAAGTCTAGTGTACAGACGTGTCTTCAAGTCTCATGGCAACGAAATATGTGTGCAGCCCGTGCCTTTTTAAAAGTCTACTCTGTGCTCTGTTGTTTCTCTCCATTACACAAATCTTTGTTAGCTTTTGTTGTCTACACACTGTATTGCAAGATAGCCTATAGGTGACCCTAGCAGCTTGAAGAGAGACTATATCTCATGGCTATAATAAAAAAAGGCAACTGTGCTGCTCATGTCTGCAACAATCCAAAGGATGTAGCCTGAATAATGATCAGCTTGTCTGGCTGATTGAATTACAAGGCAAAAGAGCATCACTTCCAGGTGGGAATGGCAGGGTCTGCCCTTGTTGCATACAAAGCATCACATTATTTGTTTATGACCAGAAGACTAATTCTTAATCGAGGCATTTCTGAGTGAAAAGAGACCCAGATGTTACATGCTAATTTTATTTTTTAGAGTGTGTCAATTTATGCAATTCTGTCTCGAGGGCCCAGAGAGAGATCAGTCACACCTGACTAGCTGTTCTGCATGAAAATATGAACAGTCATGTTTTGTCCTTGGAATCTGAGGAAGAAAATAACACTAAAGACAGGAAGCATTCCTAGTCCCCAATAAAGGGCAGAGAAGAAGGCTGATTAAAGAATGGAAAGTGATTGACATAAACATGGTGCAGAGTGGGGGTGGGGTGTTGAAGGATGGATGATTGGAAAAGTAATGGAAGAGACCCAAATCTTGCAGGGTGTCAGCATATGGATTTGTTTACTTCAAGAGGTAATTGCCAGCTGAGGCCTCAGTTCTTGCAGCTCATTTCAAATTCTGATGATGGACAAATTATTCTTTTCTCTGATGATAAGAAGTCTGATCCGAGTTGTATAGTCTCACAAATGTCTATGCCGGTAATTTGCTAGATTTAAGGATATAGGATTTCACAATTAACGTCTCATTTAAGAAAAACCATCTTGCTTTATCCAGAAAATTAGTCTTTTATTAGTCAAAATGGATTTGCTTTTGAGGCCTAAACTATTTGGACTCATTTCAGGCAAATGTTTTCTAGGAGCTGGGTTGTTAAACGAAAGAGAAACATCAGCCAACATAATAACATATTTAATGAACAGCACAAATGCCCTGGCGAATCCTATCCTGACGAAATACTAGAACAGAACTCACTACTGGAGTTGCCAAATGGTTTCCATTTGCCCCAAAGACCTAATCACCCTGGGTTGCAGTGTATAGATTTATACATTTAATTTATTTATTTTTTTATTTAGTACAGGGTCTATAGGGTCTCACTACACAATTGGACTTGTAGTGATTCTCCTATTTTCAGCCTCATAAGTGCTGGGATTACAGGTGCATACCACCATGTCCAGTCTCACATTTAATTTATATATATATATATATATATATATATATATATATATATATATATTTATTATGTAAATCCTGATCCTTTAAAAAAAATTTTCTTGGCTTTTCTGGATAACTTAGAGACATGATCAATAAAATGGAACAAATTGTTTCTCAAATGAGATCAGTAGTCCCTTCAGAAGAGTGTGTGTTCATATGTATGTGGAGGTAGTAAGGCAAAGAAACTTTGTAAACTGTACTTTAATGCCTGAACAGAGATATGTAAAACTCTTTTTTTTTTTTGTTTTGTTTTGTTTTGGTCTTTTTGAGACAGAGTCTTGCTATGCAGCTCAGGCTGCCCTTGTGCTCCCTCTGTAGCCCAGGCTGGTCTTGCACTTGCAAGGATCCTTCTGCCTTAGCCTCCTGAGTGCTGGTATTACAAGCATGTGCCACCATGCCTGGCTATGTAGAACTCTTTAGCCCCTTCCAAAATGCAAAGTATCTCTTATCCTTTGTGTTATAGCCATGCATGTCCTGATTATTTTAAAAATTGCCACAAAATTCTCAGCATAGCTATCTAAAGTTAATAATGGTTTTGGGATTTTGTGTTGGCCCACTGCCTTACCTGCTTTGAAATTGACCTCAGTCCAGGATGGAATTGTTCAGTGGATAATGAAAGGATTCATAACAAGTCAGGGCCTGGACGAGTAGCAAAGATACACTACTCAGTTTTCTTCAAAGAGACAAAATCTGCAGGCCAGTGATGGACAACCTTTTAGAGCTTTCAATTATGCAAACAGCCCACTGTGGCACATGTGCCATAGGTTTATCAGCACTACAGGCTACAGAGCTATATGAAAGAGATCTGTTAGTGAACCCAGTTCTTGTGATTATAGAGGCTAAAAAGTCCCACAACAGGGCAACGTGCAGCTGAAGACCCTGGGATGGAGGTAGTGTGAGCTATCTGAAGGCCTAAGAACCCAGGAAAACCAATGGTGTAGTTTTCAGTGTGAGGACAAAGTTCTCAGCAGAAGCTAGAGGGGGTTGAAGGACAGACACTGGTGTGTGTATAGAGTCCAAGGGCGATAGAATGTGGTGTTCTGATGTCCAAAGCAAGGGGGAGAGGGGTAGGGAGAGGAAGAGAGAGAGAGAGAGAGAGAGAGAGAGAGAGAGAGAGAGAGAGAGAAAGAGAGAGAGAGAAAACAATTTTCCTCTTCTGTTTTTTTGTCCTGTCTGGTAGCCTAGCTGATTGTATGATGACTGTCTACATCATTTAGGTTGGATTTTGTGCACTTAACTCTGTTCAGAATCAGTCACTAATTTCCTATAGAAATACTGTCTTAGTTACTCTTCTCTCATTGCTGGGACAAATACCCGACACTCAAAATGAAGGAAGGAAAAGTTTATTTATCCCACAGTTACTGGAGGCTTCAGCCATACTCAGCTGGCTCTAAGGGAGACTGACACATGGCAGAGAGCAACCTTTCTTGGAGGTGGCAAAGAGCAGAGAGCAAAATGGAGGAGTAGGAGCAACAATGACTACAGAGAGAAAGTCTTTGTCCCTTAAGTTGCATTCAGGCTATATGCCCCAGGCTAGGCATAGTACTCACACCCATAATGCCAGCAGTCCTAAAACCCATAATCACAGTGGATCATGAGTTAATCTCAAACTCTAGAAGTCCCTGCCCCATGACTGCATGAAGCTTTAGGGGGACAACTAGACACAAGCCATAACACATACCCTCACAGATGCACCAGGGAACACTGATTCATCATTCTCTAGCTACTCCTTAACCTGGTCAAGTTGATACCTAAAATGAACCATCCCAAAGAGGGAAGGTAGAGAGGGATATGCATGGACTGAGCATGCTGTAGCAGGATGAGAAATAGAGGATAGTGAACTAGCAGGTGAAGCAATGCTTCTCAGTGCACATATTTCCAAGGTTCCTGCAAGAAGCCTTGGTCAGAGAAGTTGCGTGATTTGCATGCATGCTCAGCTTCCCCTGAATATCCCCTTTTCCCTGAGATTTTCTCACTGGTGATGCTGCCCTTCACACTCTTAGAGCTCTTGTAAATAAAGCTAAGACCACATGGCTTCTTGGTAATTGCCAGGTCCTTTGGTTAACAGGGAAATGGTTATGTCTGAGATAAATAAGAGAGTTCTGTATCACCTCCCCCACAACCATGTGGGCTGTGGCTGTAAAAACATGTCCCAAATGAAGTTCTCCAAACATATAAGTAGTTAAAGCAAACAGTCATGAAATAGGCAACCTGTTCCTGTGAAGTTCTTTCTCTCAGTTCCTTAGGCATTCCAACGAGCCCCAAAGGTTTCCTCCCAGATGGATTTAGAAATATTCTGAAGGTAGGTGAGCAAACCATGTAGTCAGAACAGGCCTCACTGTCCTTTATGAAGGGAGTAGGACACAGAAATGAAATAGAATTAGGTGTGCTGGATTCTCTTTTTTCATTTACGCAAGAGCTCTGAGCTCCATGTAGTCTTTCTAGACAACCGCTTACCACAAATACCATGTATTCCACCAATGTGAACTTATTTTTCCTTTTAAATTAATATAAAAATCCCAGTACAGCCCTGGCTCAGATCCCCAGCCCCATATACAAACAAATAAAATAGCACGGATAAAATCTAGGACAGATTCAGCTGGCCACATTTGTCCAGATACCCTAGAATGTGGTATGAATATGAATGGGCCCTTCAGTGTTAACTAACTACCCTGCAGTATAGGTGAAAAACATGTTTACTCACAGGCTTCACAGTTCTTAAGCTGCTCTCCTCATCATTCATGAAAATAAAACAACTCACAGGGCAGACTGCCACTCATAGTAAAGCAGTGCATAGGTTATTAATCCATTGTTTCTCAACTCCAAACTTCTCTATGATGCTGGGCTGGGATTCCGCAATTGACATGTCTGTTTTACCAGCTCTTCCTCTTAGGCTTTGGATGAGCACTAGAGACAGATTGCAAGACTGGCCAAGATAGAAGGGGTTGCTTTCTGGTTTGCTTCCTATGTCAGCATCATCTTTCACCAACACTTAATTTGTTGGCAGTAGTGAGTTCTAGCAAAACCTGATTCCAACAAATGGTGATTTTTAGTATTCCTGGAATCAGACTCTCATACTCTTCTTAAAGGTTTGGACTCTAAAGAATCTCTTCTTTGGCTAATGCTGAGACACCAGCATTAGCCCAACATCTCTCTCTGCAGAGGTATGGGTTCCAGTTCTAAGTTCCTAGGCTCTTCCAGCTTCTTCCCTTTGTTTCCCTAGCCCCAAGGCTGATATCTGCTTCTTGCAGTTTACTAGGTCTGTATTATCTCAGTGTGTTCTTTGTCCTTTTCCAGCCCTTTGACAGCTGGGTTACTGAATTCTTATATTCAATTTTCTATGTTAGAAAACTGGCATAGTTTCTGTTTTTCAGATAAAGAAGAATGTGATCTTCAGTTCATTGCTCCCTAGGTTCAATCTCAGTACTGAAAAAAAATCTAGCAGCTTTACAAGAAAGTTGATAATTTCAACCTGAAAATTTGGTTTACAAAGAAGACTACATTATGACTATCTTTGGATAGCTAAAGATAAAAAATGTTAGTAGTGGAAGCCTGTGTCAAGTTTTTAGGAAATTTTTTCCAAAGCATCACAGTAATTTGATGGGATGTATTAGGGATACAAGCACTGAGTATTTGGGAGTCAAGGGCAGGATGCTCATTGGGCTCCAAATAAATGGAATTAACATTTCCTTCCCTCCTTCTCCACACATGGCACTGTTAATAACCAGGGAAGGAGATATTTGCTTTCCGTATGAATCTGAACTGGCCTTATGTCTGGCTTTATGCTGACATCCTGGGATTGATAAGCCCATTCATTTCAGGAATTCGGTGTGTATGCTTCCCTGCTTTGGGATGCTTGTTCTTTATACACTCCCTCTCATATCCAGGTTACTATGCTATGAGAAGCCTAAACTACATGGGCAGGTCACATGAAAGAGAACCATGTACACCAGACAAGAGCCTTATTTCCTTTTTTCAAAATGTATTTAGTACAGGGTCTACAGGCTCTCACTAGGTAGATCAGACTTGTGATTCTCCTGTTTTTAGCTTCCCAAGCACTGTGATTACAGGCATGTGCCACCACGCCCAGTCTTAAGAGCCCTATTTCAGATCCCAGCAGACAGCCAGCATTTACTTCTATACATCTTGGGTGTTCTAAATTGGGCGGGCTCCAGGACGGTGGTAGGCCCAGTTAACATTGTATGGAGTACAACCACCTACCTGAGCCTAGCTAACTGAAGGACTGATAAAAGAGAATAAAGTGGTTTTGTTGCAAGCCACTGGGTTTGGATAGTTTGTATGCAGCAAAAGAGAACTAAAACAAAAAGGCATTTTCTTGATACTGGAAGGCTAAGGGAATTGATAAGAATCTTGGCAACATAGTTACTAATGTTAGACAAACCATCCTAGCTAGAGTATTTATGCCTCTATCAAATTATTCCTGTTAGATTATCACAACAAAGTCAAAATATGAATACATATGCTAGTATCAGAGTTTAAGGAAAGTCTGTGAATCTTTGATGGGCTGTTTGGGAGGTAGAAACTAGAGTATCTGGTCATTGAATGGAAGGAGACAACAAAGGTATGGCAGACTTGCCTGTACAGAAGTGAGGAGGAATTCCCACGGTGAGGGACAATGAAAGAAATGGAAACAAGGAGTATAGAGTGAGGGAGCATGAGAATGGAGAAAGACCCGGGTGAGAGGGGATGAGAATAAGAGCCAGAAATGCCAGATGGTCATCATGCCTGGAACCAGCTTCTATGAAGAAAGAAGACCTGTGAGAAATTCCCAGTGCAGGAGGGCCAGGGGCTTTCAGCACAAGGTTGTCCACTGTCTAGTGTTTATTATAAATATGCCTTTGTGAAATGTTTTCTATTGCGATTGATGTAGAAATAAGGCCACAGACTAAAGAAAATTGTAAAAGAACATTTGACACTCACTAAAAAAGTTCATGTGGGAAGAAAGGAGAACAACTATAAGCCAGAACCAAATATCCATCCGTCCATCCATTCTTTCTTTCTTTGTACTGAGGATTGAACTCAGGGCTCTCACACTGGGCCACACCCCCAGATTCTTTTTATTTTTTATTTTGAGACAGTCTTGCTAAGTCAGCAAGTTGTCCAAGCTGGGCACAAACTTATGATCTTCCTGCCTCAGCCTTCCAGAATGCTAAGATTATAGACATGTCCCACCATGCTCAACTTTGTCTTCGTTTTTTTTTTTTTTGTATTTTAGGGAAGGGTCTACAGGGTGTTCAGGGTCTCACTAATAGATCTGACTAGTGGTGACCACCTGTTTACAGCCTCCCAAGAGCTGGGATTACAGGCATGCCACCATGCCCAGTCCAAATTGCCATGTCAGTGCGCCCTGGGGATGGGGCCAGCCCAGCAGGCCTTGGAATCAAATTCCTGGCCCCTGTACCTCCACTGAGCTATTTGGCTGGCCCCTTGTCTCAGTTCTTGAAACATCAGTTTAGTTTTGTGGAGGACTACCAGTACTGCTTTCCTTGAAAGACCATTTGTCTCTGTTTTGGCTAAACTTTGCCCTACCTCTGTATTGATACGTACAAAGCTGGCTAAGATAATATTCTACCTCTATCATGACTCGAAGTTGATAGTCCCTTCAACTTCTCAAGTTGCTGATAAAAGAATGTGGCATGAGAGGAGGTCCCAAGGATGTTCTCTAAAACCAAAAGCTGTAAAAGAACCGCAGAAAAAATAAAGGAAACTGATACTCCCTTTAAAAAAAAGATAATATTCTACCTCACTTATGCAAATGGGTCTAGCCAAGATGCTGATGAAATAAGACTAGTCTGTGATGCCCTCCTATAACTCCCTACTAAGCATGAGTTAGGCCCAGAGATACTGCTCCTTGGGCTGGAACTGAGGCTGAAGAAAGAAGCAGTGATGGGCCAGATATCAAAGCCGAGGCAGCCACCAAAAACACAAGATATTTCCTTAAACTATTTTATGCAGATTCCTCCAAATTAATAGGTTACTTGTAACCAGAATCCAGTAATCTTTCTGTAGACTGCTACCTGCATATCTCAGAGGAGATATTGTACCTCCTGCCTAGCCCAGCTCACAGCCCTCACGTACTTCTCACAATTACTCAACCCCAAGCCACTCCCCTCTTTACAAATATATAAAACCCAGGTTTGGCCCTGAGTCATGGCCTTTGTTCCAGTTAGCCGTCATTGTGGCTGGACTTAGGACCCCTTTGACTCCCCAGAACTGCAGATATGTGTTTGTCTCTTTATTTTTGCTGTGGGTTGTACTGGAAGTGGTAGGCTGGAATTTACTTAATAGAATTCCAATAACTTATCTCCAGGATTACAAATGTAAACTCTAAGCCAAGATGAGGCTATATCAGGCTGTCTACAAATTCTTTCATTAATGCATACAATCCAAGATATCTTTTCCCATTCCTTTCCAGAAATTGTGTTGCAATCGATGAGAAATGGAGTCACTTATATTCCTGAACAAATTAGTACAGCTTTGAAAAGAATTTCAATAATTTAAAAACAAGGGGAACCAAAGAAAAGAGTGTAGCCATTCACTTGGAAAAAGATTCTGTTGACTCTGTGCAAAGGAAGAGATTACAATATTATTCAAGAAAGCAGAGGAACTAAACATTGAGGAAAAAGGTATTAAGGATCTATTTTGTTAGTTAGGCTTTTACTTTTGTAACATTTGATTTAAAGAATGCTTTTGGTTTTGGGGTAACTGATTTCCCTCAACTAGATGAATGAAGGATGGCATTTGTCACCTGGAAAGAGATAACAGAATAGGAATAAATGTGTGAGTGAAACTCGGGAAGCCGAGTCTTACCAGGAAGTGATTAAGAGCCAAGTATAGTGGCACTGTCCCATAATTCTAGCACTCTGAGAGGCTGAGGCAGAAGGATCACAAGTTGGAGTTCAGCCTAGAGAATTTAGTGATTGAGAGTCCCTATCTCAAAATAAAAGTTAAAATGAGCTGGGAATGCAATTCTGTGCAAAGGCCCTCAGTTCAGTCCCCAGGACCGTAAACAAGAGCAACAAAAACAACAACCCAAAAAAGAAAGAAGGATGAGGACAAGGAGAAAGAGGTCAGGAATTAGAAGTTCCTGGGCCTCTGCAGACATTTAGGGAGCTCATAGAATTCCTCACATTTAGGGAGACTTGAGTTGAGTTCCTCCAAACCCAAAGAAATGACATGGGGGCAATTACAGTCTTTCTGAATTGGGCCCCAGGACAGGACAAGACCTCAGTACACATTGTGTGCAACAAATGAACTTCTTTCCTGTAACTTCCATTTCTGAATACCATCTAGAATGGTGTTTATTGTCAACTTTCCATGGAAGAGTTGAAAACAAGACCAGAATTACTTAAATTGTCTTTTGTGTTCTAGGGTTCAAATATAAAACCTAAATTAAGGTACCAGGCTTTTTTTTTGGGGGGGGGGCATTGAGATGCAGTCTTGCTATGTAATTTGGACTGGTCTTGAAATCAATTTACAGCTCAGGCTGGCCTCAAAAACCCAACAGTATTCCTGTATCAGCCTCTCAAGTGCTAGGATTACAGGTGTACACTACTATGCCCACTTTACACGAGACTTTCTTTCTTTCTTTCTTTCTTTCTTTCTTTCTTTCTTTCTTTCTTTCTTTCTTTCTTTCTTTCTTTCTTTCTTTCTCTGAGGAAACAGCATTTCTTCTTTCCAGTTTCAGTCCCTGGACTCCCAGGCTTGCTCCCTGCCCACATGATCCCCTGCCTTGGCTGCAGAATCTCCCCTGCGTGCAGCCCCAGTTCTAGATGGACACAGCAGGGCATGGGACCTGAGGCTGCAGCTCCCTCCCAGTGCTGCACTGGTGGCCCAGCTCCCAAAAAGCACACCAGACTTTTTATAGCACAAATTAAGTACCTTTGAGTAGAATCCCAACTGTTCTTTTCTTGGGCTTCACACAGGCTGGACAAGAGCTGTATCAATGAGCTAAACTTCCAGTGAGTCAAAAGTTTTTATTTTACTTTTTAAAAATATATAAAATATAAATTTTTAAATTTAAAATTTCAAATATAAAGTTTCAAAATAAGATTATAGGAGAGTAACAATGGTTAGTATATTATATATTGTTATCTTCAAAGTAGTTGCTCAGATTATAAGATATAGGCATGAAAAATTGATCAAACAATATAAGTATAAGCCTTCCTTGTCAATGAACTAATAGCAGTTAGTCTTATAACTATCTTAATGATCTTATGATATGTTTTCCCCTTTCCCTTTCTTTTCTCCTTTCCTCATTCTAGTTTCTTTCATTTGCAGCAGTTTCTTCCATTTAACAATATCTATTGTACATTTTGGGTGTTAGTTACTCTTTCAGCTTCTAAGACTAGGGAGACAATATGTTTG
>PVKN010011605.1:0-21484 GCA_004027915.1 Capromys pilorides | reverse complement strand
TATTTGGGGCTGGGTAGATAGCTCAGTAGAATAAGCACTTGCCTGGCAAGCACAAGGGCTTGAGTTCAATCCAGGGTTTCGCAGGGGGAAAAAAAAATTCAATTATTTGTCCAATCTTGCATAACTATATCTGTTAATCTAAGCAACGGATTTAACGATAAAACAGATAATTTATCAACCAATGTTAAATAGCTATTCCTGTTTTGAAAATCTCTAACATATGTGTTCTGTGTTACCCTGTTTCTTTTGTTTTTTTCTATTTGTTTTTGCTGTTTTTATTCTTCAAAATAAAATTTAATTTAATTTAAAAAATAATAAAAGATAGTTTATATTTTTTAAATACAATAACCAAATAAAAATAATGAAAAATACAATTTTAATAGCTGTCCTAGTATCAGATTCCTCTTCACTGACCTCTGCTGATACTGGTGTGTGCAGGGTGGGAGTTATCTTCATCTCTGTATTAGTCTTCTAGTCCCCATGGAACAGGTATAACAAATCACCATAAAACTGGTAGATTTTGCAATAGCAGAAATTTATTCCCTCACATTATGAGAAATCAGATGTAAGCCTCAAGATCAGCAAGATTGCATACCGCCCCCCCCCCTCCCGGCCTGTGGCCCTATGACTCCGACCTCTGCCTTCTTCATGTGGCTCTCTCATCTGTGAGAGTCATTTCCTTCTGCCTCCTGTAAGAACCCTTGTGATTGGCCCATTCAGATAACCCAGGGTACTCTCATCTCAAAGACTTCAACTTAATTAATATCTGCACAGCCCATTTTTTTCAAATGAAGTCACCTTGACAAAGTCCAGTCCTTAGATCATGGACCTCCATTCAGCTCACTGTATGATCTCATTCCACAACCAGTATTGCTATTCAGTCACAATGGTATTTTCTTTCTGAACCTGGACCTGGCTTT
Organism: Capromys pilorides; assembly: GCA_004027915.1. Lineage (NCBI taxonomy): Eukaryota > Metazoa > Chordata > Mammalia > Rodentia > Capromyidae > Capromys > Capromys pilorides. The sequence goes on along the minus strand of PVKN010011605.1, from coordinate 20,564 downwards.
AGGATACTTCTCAACACTGATCGCCACTCATCTGTCATTTGCCAGTTGATATTGGGTCCCAAATTAGCAGCGCCACATATCCCCTCTAACATAAGTAAAGTGGCTATCAAGTTCAGTTTTCTGAATATTCCTAAAGGGAGGCAATAACTCTCTAACGTGAAGAATATACTGACAAACATTGAACATTCATTGTGCACTGTCCTCTGTGCTCTCAGGAATCTTATACATCAACCCTACAGACCTGGGATGGAACCCTCCCGTGAGCAGCTGGATTGATCAGAGGGAACTGCAGACAGAGAGAGCCAACCTAACCATTCTGTTTGACAAGTACCTTCCAACCTGCTTAGAAACACTCAGAACCAGGTAGACCAAGACACAAGGATGGTAGCAAATTAATGCAGCAATAAAGAGCCCACTGGCTCACATCTGATGTCCTGCTGATGTTCTGTTCTATTCTCAAAGTCAGAAACCTCCAGGCACAGCAGATGGCAGAGGGGAACACACATTTGGATGGTCATGGGATGCTTATTGTCAGTTCACACAAGAGCAGAGTGGAGTGAAGAGGATGGAAATTTAAGGTGCCTTTCATCAGTGCCACATGGGTCTGTCTGAAGGAGCCAGATTATTATGTCAGATAACAATCCTGAGACTCAGATCACTCGGTTTTCAGGAGAAGCAGGTGGCCCTCCCACAGATGACCCACAGGCCAGGTCAACAGGTGAAGATGACACTTGTCAAAGACACAAGGGACCCTCTCCTTGTTCCTGAATGTGTGTGATCCTTCTCAAATAATGTGGGATTAGATATAATGCCTCATTTGACTAGTCTTGCCAGATATTATGAGTTCACTTCTGCTCTTATTGTTTTGCCAAAGTAAAAAGTAACAAGTCCTGACCACTTGTGTCATACAACTTTCTGGTAGGACTATGATACATGCTTAAGAAAATAAGCTTTAAAATTAAAAGTGGATTTTGCCTCACAACTGTGGAGATTTCAGTGCATGGTCAGGTGGCCGTGTTGCTTATAGCAGCACATCATGGCATAAGCATGGGGCAAGGCCAAACCACCCATTTAATGTCTTGGACATAGAAGAGGAAGTGATTAGGTTCCCACAGGCTCCATAAGGCTGTGTTACCAGTAGGAATCCAGTCTCCTATGAGACTCATCTCTTAAAGATTACAGTTGTGTACTTCCTCACCACTCCAACTGAAAGAGGACAACACAGAGAAGTTCTCATACTTGAAATGTGCTTCTGTTCTGATATATATATATATATATATATATATATATATATATATATATATATATCAGATATAGATATAGTTTTGTTGAGGCCTCCCACATTTTCAGGGACTGGGAGGGTATTGTCCATACAAAAAGGGAAGAGGGAGAGCATCAGAGGGAGGAAAGATGAGAGAAAGAACTTCCCTAGGAGAGCTCCAGCCCACAGGGCCTCACAAAGGAAACCACCTGGAAAATACCTGATAAGAAAGAAGGTTTAAATTACACTCAGAGACCTTGACTGACCAGCTCCACTGAAGCCTGGAGCTGCAAAACCAGCCAATGGAAGAGTCAGAGGCTTTACAACACGCTCTTCTCTCTCCTTGCAGATTTAAGAAGATAATCCCAGTCCCAGAGCAAAGCATGGTTCAGACACTGTGCCATCTCCTTGAGTGTCTCCTGACCAAGAAGGACATCCCCACAGACTGCCCCAAGGAGACCTATGAGCTTTATTTTGTGTTTGCTGCCATCTGGGCCTTTGGCGGAGCAATGGTCCAAGATCAGGTAAGGAGATGAGCTGAGCTCAAGACTCATTTGGAAATCTACAGCAGCAAAGTCTGACTCTCCAGCAAAGATTTAGAAGTCATGGTAGCTAAATGTTAGCATTAATTTGCATGCATAGAACTCTTTAGTTATCTGCCCACTGCCCTGCTAACGCCATCGGCCCCTGTAACGAGGGCCTCGTAGGATATACTGATGAAAAAGATATGTTTAGGTCTGTTGTCTCTAGGCTTAGTAAATATATCTGCTTTCATACAGAATTTTCAGTGTTGGAGTTTGAACAACTGCTAATATATATTCACTAATTTGCCAGGTGATCTGTGTTTTCTAGACAGAGCTGAAGGATGCTGTGTGTTAGAAACAGAAGGAATACTTTCAGCCTTCTAAAAAATCTTCCAGGAAGATATAGCATTAGGTACCAGCATTAGGTACTCCATACCCCAAAATGAAGTGCTATTCAGAGAAAGTTGGGCTAAATGTTAATTAATAGTATCTAAATTTTGGAAACCAAACATGTTTAATTTCATGGTATAGCCTCATGCTATTAAGAGGTAGGAATGCTGACCTTAAATATCCTGGCATCCTATATTTCTAACCATTCCTGTATTCACAACCTTTTCTTAACTTCTAAATAAAAGATATTTTATCTATAAACAACACATTTGAGATTATAAAAGGCATAGTGGCACACATCTGTAATTCCAGTACTTGGGAGATTGAGGCAGGACGATCTTGCCAGGAGTTTGAGATCAGGCTGGGCTGCATAATGAGTTCAAGGTCAGCATGAGCTGTATAGTGAGACCCTGTCTGAAAACAAACAGACAAACAAAGATTATGAAAACAAGTCTCTTACAAATGACGATGGCTATCAGGAAATTTTATATGGAAGTTAAGACCATGTACTGTGTTGGCAAATTTTTAATTATATAGTGCAATATTGTTAACTGCAGGTGCTATTCTGTATGGAAGATTTACTCATCTTGTACTTAGCCATTCTGTACAATTAAAACATAGTGCCCTTTGGCCAATAGCTCCCCTTTCACACCTCTCCCCAACTCAACAGTCATATTCCACTGTCCCCTTTATGAGTTTGGGTACTTTAGGTTCATCATATACATGGAATCATGTGGTATTTGTGTTTCTGTGTCTGGCTTATTTCACATAGCTTAATGACCATCACTCATATTGTCACAGATGGGAAGATAGTTTTCTTTCTAAGTAAGAATGATATTAACAATAATAAAAAAGCAGAGGATTAAAGTGCCTGCAAGCAGGCACATGGGCTAGGGTTCTATCCCCAGGCCTACTGTGCCCACCCTGCCACGGGGATGCACTGAGACAGCAATTGAGACTGGGCGTGGTCTGTAAACAGGTGGATCACTATGAGTCTGATCTAGTAGTGAGACTCTGAACACCCTGTAGACCCTTCCCTGTCCTACCCCAAAAAAAGAAAGCAGAGGAAATGTAAGGGATGTTAGAAAGCTTTGTGTATCATTATGGTGGTGCTCTCATCAGTGTATACTTATACAACTCATCAAGCTTTGTACATTAAATATGTACAAATTTTATATATTAATCATACTATAATAAAGTGATTTCTAAAAATCAGCTGAGAAAAGTAAAAAAAAAAAAAAGTAATAACAATAGTTGTGGATTTGAATTATGACTCTTCCATTATTACCCAAGAGATCAGGAGCAAGAAATTTAACCTGTTGCTGTCCTACTGTTCCCATATATCCAAAAGACAACAACAGTGGCACCCAGGTGCTGAGTCTGTGGCCAGAATGAGATGAATGCACACTGTTCTAATCACCCACTGTGGATGTGTGGATTATAACTGTGCTGGCATGCATATGTTTTTATTATTAATTTTACCTTAGGATAAATGTTTGGTTTTATAGCAAGTACCTGATGCCTCTTTCACAACAGGGGACCAGACTAAGTGCCAGTTTTTGGAAAGTTATGATTTATCTTTTCTGGTCTGAGTTGATTATAAGTTGCAGCCTCCTTGCAAGGCAGTGAACTTCTTTTGTCTTCACCTGCTCCATTCCGGACCTCCATCCGGCCTTTGCCTCTCCTTCATGTCTGCTTAAGATTCAGAAGGCAGCTCTAGCAGAATTTCCAGAAATGTGTCCTTCCGTCTCTCTCTACCCAGATGTTCTGGGGGCAGAGTAGGAAAGCCCCCAGGCAGTAGGATGCACAGGCAAAGAGTTTGGTGCCTGAGAATACTGGGATGTCTGCTCTGAGATCCTCAGAGCTTCTCTGTGAGCTGCTTCTTTGACAGCTTCACATTACCCCTGCAAGACAAGTAAACAAAGAGTGCAGCGGGATGAACAACAGTTGGCTGAAAAGCACTGGGATCCTCAGTGCACAGATCATTGCTTTCCATCACATGCAGGTTCTGACCTTTCAGCTGATGAAATGTTAGGCAGTAACCTCTTGGCTTCAGTTCCGAACTGGTACCAAAGAGGCAGTGGGCATATCCGAATGAAGGTACTTACTCAATTTGTTGATCTCCATATAGATTTTAAATCCACTTGCTCTTTAAAAGCTCAACGGAAAGCACTTCCACCAGGTGTCCTGGGGCTCTGGAACATTTGAAGTGGTGGGTAGACAGGCTGGAACATGCAGAGAGGATATGGGAGAAGGCTTTTAGCAGCAGCGCATGTCCGAGACCCTGGCACAGCCCAAATTAATGCTTAATACCAAAAAATATGCTGCAATTAGACAGTAGGAATTTGGCCAAAATATTTGCATCAGCAACACCCAGTAATTCTTACATTTTAAAGTCTGTCATTAAAGTAATGCAAACATACTAAATAGAGCCTAAACTCAAGGAAAGTTCTGATTGAAATAAACAAAACAAAACAAACAAACAAAAAAAAAAACAAAGACACTCTCCTGGCCAAGTACTTCATGACAATCCCAGAAAATGATTATCTGGTCATTGATATAGTAGTGAGAGTATTGGATTGGGAGCTAAAAATGTGAGTTCAACTCTCAGCTCTTTTTAGCCCCAAAATTTTCTATAGTACGATGATCATCCAGGTTAAAGGGAGGAGGAGGGACAGTTGTGCAAATCTAAAAGCAATGAGGATTTTGGAGGGTCCCTATCATTAGGAACCTTTGCTGAAAACAGATCCATACAGCAAACTCAAGAAAGGATGGGCTCAGTGAGCATCACCTGTCTTTGCAGTGTCCAATTATAGCAAAAACCGAGGTCAATGCCCAAGTGCAAATGGGTGAAGCAGCAGAAGCATAACCCTGCCAAAGCTCACTTGAGAAACTGACCAAGTAGTATGAAATAGAATCAGGGATGCAGAAAGGGTAAAATCTACATCACATTCTTTGTTGAAGCTGCTTTTGTCTCTGAGTTTTCATAAAAGCCTCAAGTCTGGTCTTCATAGAAAGTTAAAAATCTTTAAGAATCATATGCATGAGTTAAAAAGGTTTTCCTTAGGTTTGTAATTAAAAAGAACAATGCCAGGAAGGTACAATGTCTCCTTAGTCTGAATTCGAATGAGAATTGGAACAGCAAATAAACCTGACCTTATCTTAAGACCTATTTCCATTCTCATTTTAAAGCAGAGAATTCAATCCCATTGATTAGACAGCACACTGAGAAACACCCTTTCCTGGGGGTTCAAATTGGTTTCCACGTAGCCAGTTCCATCATCCATCCAGCCTTAGAGCCCTGCCTTCACCCTGTTCTCTTGGGGATCCTCTCCAAGGCCCAACCTGAGCCTCTGACTGGTTTAGGATATTTCTTATGTCTCTATGTTCAAAGGATGAGTTTGTGCTCCAGCAGGGCTGCCCATCACAGCAAGGTGTGTGTGTGTCTGTCTGTGTGTGTGTGTGTGTGTGTGTCTGTGTGTGTGTGTGTGTGTGTATTTTTTTCATCTTGTACATAGTAGAGCAATTTGAACACAGTGAGTTCTACTGTATTTAGCACAGGGTCTACATGATTTCACTATACATATTGGACTCATAGTGATTCTCCTGCTTTCAGCCTCCCAAGCACTGGGATTACAAGCATGTGCCACCACACCCAGGCTCAATGACGCTCTCAGTGTGTCCCAGGGGCAGGGCCTGCATGGCACTCCAGGGGTCAATCCCAGTCCCTGTGCCTGTCTAAACAGGCACTTTAATCCACTAAGCTAGAGCTAATGGCCTGCCCTTCTAAGACCTATCTTTAAAGAGCTTCTGGGCCTGCAGTGCCAGCCCCACCCCCAGGGTGCACCAAGATGGCAATTGAAACTGGGCATGGTGGTGCACGCATGTAATCCCAGCTCTTGGGAGGCTGTAAACAGGTGAATCACTATGAGTCTGATCTAGTAGTGAGACCCTGAATACCTTGTAGACCTTCCCCCCCCCCAAATTTTTTTATAAATAAAAAGATAGAACTTATGGCCACTGTGAAGATATGTGAATTCTACGTTTCTATTTATTCCTTCTATCAGGTAGACTAGTGCAGCCTTATCCACACTGCTGCTCTTAGATTTTAGAATTTTCCTTCTTGAAACAACCTTAAAAATCTCTTTTCCCAGACTAAAGCATTTACTTAGGCAGAGCACAGTAGCCAGGGTTCAATCCCAGGGATGCTGTGCTGACTCCACCCATGGGGCATGCTGAGATGACAATTGAGACAGGGCGTGGTGGTGTCTGTAATCGCAGCACTTGGGAGGCTGAAAAAGGAGGATCACTATGAGCCTGATATGTGTAGTGAAACCCTGTGGACCCTGTAGAAATTATCCAAAAAAGAGGGGGAAAAATCTTTCCTAAAACCCTCCTTTTACAGATAAAGACCCCCCATGTGGGCAGAAGAGATTGGCCTGTGGCTACACGCCTGGCCCGCTTTCTGCAGCTCTTGCACTCCTCTGCACCATGTCCCTCCATCTCAGCAGCCCCCTCTGACAGCCATCCTGGAAATTAATCTGACTCAGGTGTCCAGGAGGATGGGGCCTGGTCTTTTTATTCAGGAGCGCATCATCCCTGCTTCCCCATCACCTGCCATTCTCCAAGCATTCTTGCACTCTTTTTCCCTCAAACTTCTCTGACTTCTGATGAATGCAAGACATGCTTATTATAATCAATTTTCTATTGCTCTCACTGAGTAACCTAGAATAAGTCCCTTATTAAGAATAAAGATGATTTATCTCACAGATCTGGAGGGAGAAGCCCAAGAGCAGGGCACTGGCATCTTGTCAGCCTTGGGCGTGGGTGTTCTCTTACTGCAGCACAACATGGTAGAATGCATCCCACAATAAGGTAAAGCAAGTGTGCTAGCTTGGGTTCTCTTCCTCTAATAAACCCAGTAATGTCACCATGCAGCCGCACCTTCATAACCTCCTCGGATCCCAATTACCCCCACTCCCAAAGGCCTCTGTCTCCAAATGCCTTTCATTCATGAGTTTAGGGATTACATTTCCAGCACAAGACCTCTGGGTGTTTCCAAACCTGAGCCACAGCCGCACTTCAAAGCCCCAGCAGTCCCAGGAAGCCCCTAGGCAGACCCAGAAACTGTCCTTAGGACTGATCCTTGGGATAGCTTCTCCCTGGAGGAGCTCGTCATGCAGCAGGCCTGCATAGGCAGGACTCTCTGTGTCCTGCTCCATTCTTCTGTCAGTGCCAGTGCCACTTGCCTGAGTTTCTTGAGCTCTGAACAATGTAGTTCCCTGACTTACCTTGCTTTTGCAGTTTGTGGACTACCGGGCAGAGTTCAGCAAGTGGTGGATGACTGAGTTCAAGACAGTCAAGTTTCCTTCCCAGGGTACCGTCTTTGACTACTACATAGACCCAGAAACCAAGAAGTTCGAGCCTTGGTCCAAGCTCATCCCCAAGTTTGAATTTGACCCAGAAACTCCTTTGCAGGTAAGAGAGGAAACATCCAAGGATGCGTAGCACTTCCCCCAGCGATCTCTCAGTGGCCATCCCACATGGTACCCAAGTGTTTGACCTTGTTAGGAACCAGTTGGCCCCCAACTACCTTTGCAAATCACAGGTGTAATCAAGTCACAGGTTCCCCTGAAAGATAGTCAGCAAATACTAGAACCAACCTGCATCTCCCATGGAACTGGAGAGGAGGACATGGCAGAAGATGCTATAATACCTTGGGGGCAGACAGCAATAAGGAGAGCAAGGAGCTTTCTATTCAACTACAGGGCCCCGGAATTAGTTTATAAGCTGGACTTGCTGCCAGATTAGGAAATGGACTCCATCCCCTTTTATACAGTGCTCTACAACATCATGCCCTGCAGTTGCTTCTCCCTCAAGGCTCTTCACATTCCTTTACCAGGCATGTTTGGTGCACACAAGTGAGACCATCCGCATTTGCTACTTCCTGGAGCGGCTCATGAAGCAGCAGCGACCCATCATGCTGGTGGGCACTGCTGGCACAGGAAAGTCAGTGCTGGTGGCTGCTAAGCTCGCCAGCCTTGATCCTGAGGAATACCTGGTAAAAAATGTGCCTTTCAACTACTACACCACATCAGCAATGCTGCAGGGTAAGGGGCCATGAGTGTGGGGTGTGGGTGACCGGTAGCTTTCACCTGACATAGAGCTTGAGCAGAGTACTTGTTGCCTGGTTCACTGGCCTCCTTCACACCACAGCACCTTTCCTTTCCCATATCTCCACTTAGCTCTCCCCCACCCTCCTCCTTCTCACACCTCTGCTCTGCTTCTCTGGCACCCAGAATCTCTCTGCTTCTCTGGCACCCAGAACGTCCTGTTCTGCTCTCTTTCTCCTCTTGATTCTCTCTGGTTTGTAAAATTTCTGTGGGTGTTCATGTTGAGCACAGAGCAGAGTAGCATCCTGATGACAGAGATCTGATGGGTACAGAGACTTCCAGCCCTGGAAGGATCTCTAGGGATTGTTTCATCCACCTCTCGTGTGTCAAAGATGGGAAAACTGAGGCTAAGGAAGGAGCGTGTGGTCCAAGGTCACCACCATGTGGCACCATCTAGTGGTCAGAGTCCACCCAGACCACGCCCTTTACCAGGAGTTCCCACTGCGCTCCAGTGGTGCAGGGCCCAGGGTATGACTCTGTGAACAGAGGCTCCCTGCAGATACCTTCTCCTTGCCAGTCTTTCCCTCCTGAGCCCTGTCTTAGGACAAGGTCTAACACATTACCTGAAAATGCTTTCTTTTGAGAACGTGTCCAAGCCATTCCACCAAAAGAAATAGGAGAGGCACAGCTAGCTGGTAACCTGATAAATAGTGATAACCATGCTCCACCTTCTGTGACAGAGCCTGTGACAGAGCCTAGATGTGGGCCTTCCCACATCTAGGATGCAAAGTCCACAAAAAGTAAGGAGCAGAATGCGCTGTTTGCAGATTGACATGCTGTAAGCCACGGTCTAGAACAGGTAGAGTGACCCCATGAACCCAGTACTTTTCCTTTCTGTCTGCATCATCCAGGCCTTGACCCAGTGAATGCAGGCATCAGATGGTGCTGTTGTGGATCATTAGTCACCCACTCTGGATACTTTCTTCAGTCCCCGTTCAGTCCCTGCTATTGTGGACCTGGCAACCATTGTGGTGCTATTACCTGGTGCTACTTCCTGGAGAGGCTCATAGAAAGCTTATTTCCTTAGCTCCTCTGGAGGACAAGTGCTCATTATCTCTCCCTTTTGCATAGTTTTTCTAGCTTTGCCAGGATCAGGGTTCAGGTAGCCATTCCCTACCTCGTAAAGCACTTACATGTGTCGGACATATGAACAGAACTTCATGCTACCTCCACTATCCAGAGATAGTGGTGTCTTCCGTCTTTTTAAAACTATCCTCTGGAGTTGATCCTCTGCGGCACCGGTAAACGCCTGACAAGTCCAGTCCTCAGCCAGCAGTTCACTGCAGCTCTGATGGGAATGCTAACAAGCAGAAAGCAAATGACTGTTGGAACTTCATTCATTATCAAAGATGTGAACATCTTCCATCAAAACTTGAAATAACTTTTAGCACTCTTCACAGTTGCATCAGCTGCAGACTTTATAATGCTTTTGAGTTTATTCTGCATCATTACCATTTTGTCTATCAGTGTCTTAAGTGTACAAAACAAACTAAGTCCTGATTTGTAGTATTTGCTAATTTCTGTGGTGTAAATAGTCCCACCATGGCCAAGCGCAAACTGGTTTGTAATGTAAGGGAACAGGTATTAGGGAAGAGACATTCCATGGCTCAATGTTTTAAAATGTTTCCAGCTGGATGTGGTGGTGTCTGCCTGTATTCCTAATACTTTAGGAGGTTGAAGCAGGAGGATCACAAGTTAGAGCAAAGCTTTGGCAACTTAGTGGTTTGGCAAGATTTTGTCTGAAAGTAAAAAAAAATAAAAATAAAAAGAGAGCTGGAAATGTAACTCACTACAAAGGCCATGGGTTCAATCCCCAGTACCACTCCCTCCACCAAAAAAACCTGTTTTTCCACTTGACAAATATAATAGAAGAAAATAACCTTCAGGATCCAAATAATGGTAAATATGCTGAATTAATTAGAATGTGATACATATTACATATTTATCAATGTTGTTTTAATAATTTATACTTGATTATATACTTATTAAGCAATTTTAAAATAATGTCCTTGTTAAGCAAGGGTGCAACATGCCTTTGGTTCAACATGCTCCAGGGAATTACTAGCTTCATCCTTACCACTCCAGGCCTCGGGCTGTGTAGTGTCACACCCATTCACTGTGCTCTTGACTGGCACATCAGCACCTGCTGGTAGTGGCTGTAAGACTTAAGCTGCCCCATGGGTTCAAGTAAGAACATTCCTCAGCTTGCCTAATGTGGTTCCTCCATATGGTTTCATGTTCAAGGAAACTTACTGATAAGCCCTGAATCTAGCAACTGATCGGGTGACTAAGTCTGCCTATTTTTTCCCATTCTGTTACTGTAGCTATGTTAATTACTAATAATACGAATTCCCGCTTACCAGCACTCTGCACATGTGTGCCAGGAAGTACTCTGACTTTAAACATTCACACTTGTTGTTTTACTTAATCTTGTCTAGCCCCGCAAAGCACTGTACTTAAATGACCTTCACGTCATGGATGGTTACACCAAGGCATAGAGAAGTTCCACAAGCTTCTCCTGCAGCAGAGTATGGCACAGCCAAACTTTAAACCCACGTGGTGTGCTCCAGAGCCAGCACTCTGAACCACTAAGCTACCCTGCCTCTCTGGTAAAAAAAAAAAAAAAAGTCCTTTAGAAAGTGCTATAAATATTTAATATTAGTATATTAGCAGCAATAGTACAACTCAAGCATTCCAGAAGAGCAATTACCTATGATCTGACTAAGTTCATTTCATAATGTCAGAAAAATTAAATGGAAGCCACAATGTCTTAGCCACAAGCTAAGACAAAGGAAATACATTTCTCACACTGCACTGTCCTATCGTTCTCTGAATCCCTGACCTAGAGGAACTATTTTTTTTTTTTTTTTCTTTTGCTCTTGTTGGAACACTGAGAATTGTTCAGAAGTCACAAAATGCAGTCAGGGCCAAGAGGAACGCTGGCTCTCCGTGTAGCTGGGTACTGGGCAGGACAGCACCCTCTGTTCCTTGTAGATTCCCTAATGGTGTCTCCGCGGTGCCAGCCTGCTCCCCACCCGCACCCAGAGAGTGGAGAAAGCAGCTCTCCTGTGACCTCACCACACAGAGCGGACGTGCGCCAAGGCTGTGCGCAGAGCCCTGCCCTGGACGCTCAGAGATGCCGAATTTCTTCACCTGGAAAAATCTTCCCCTTGCTTTCATCACAACCCAAACAGGCTTGAGTCTTTGGCTTCTAAAACATTTTGGAAACAACAAAAGGACAAGAGAAAGAGCTCTGCCACAGCTAGAAAAATGGGAGCCAGAAATCCATTATGAAAAAGGGGAGGAGAAGAGGAGATGCCGGAAGAGTGCTCAGCAGAGAGCTGCTCTAGCATTGCTTAGCGAAGAGGCCAAGGCCCGCACCTGCCCCAGGAGCACGTTCCTCTTTTGCAGCCCAGAGTTTTGACTGCTGTTCGTACTTCAGGCTCTAAGTATTTAAGACAAGACTGAATGTGATAGGTATGGTTTGGTCTGCACTGAAGAACAGATTGTCTACCCAGACAGCCGCACAGAATGCCTGATTATCATGGCAGAAGATGGGAAGCAGCCTACAGATTCATTTGGTAGAACCGTAAGCAGCATTACAAAGAATGAGAAAATGCTACTTATACTGAGCTGGGACTATTTCCAAAGTTTTATTGTGTGAGAAAAGTAGTGTATGTAGTAGGCTCCAAATTGTCTTATCTAAAAAGAAATATATGAAGTCTCATTCACTTTTATGATGCTTTAAAAAATACATGAAACTTTATATACATAATACATACATACACACACATCAGGGCTTATGTATGTGCTTAGAATATCCCCGGGAAAACATGCAAGCGACTGGTAACAGCAGGTGTCACTGGCAGGAAAACTATGCTCTGCGTGTGGGATGCATAATTACTTAAACTTTTTTAAATTATGAAATATTTCAAGCACACAATGAAGTACAGAAAATAACAGAACAGATGCCCATGTACCACTATCAAGATTTAACAGATGCTAAAATGTTGTCTTTTTCCTCTGGCCTCTGAGCTGCAATTTACCAGCTCCATCCCTTCCTCCTTCCTGCTCCTTATGAATCAGAGTGTTGACGTCGATACACACCATTCCACCTTTAATTTATGATACATATATAGTAAGTACTGTGTGCCCATAAATTTTACATCTACATCATAATGTATTTTCCTTTGGCAACCTTTTATGCAGTGTTTTGACACATGTAGAGCTATTGAATTCATTTTCCTGGCTACATAGAATCCCATCATGTGATGCAATCATGATTTATTCAATGTCCTATTGAGAAGCAGCATAGTTTTCTTTACATATATACCTCTCTATGAAAGCTTTACTTAGAGCAGAGGGTATAACTCAGTAGCACAGTGCCTTCCTCCCAAACATGAGGTCCTGAGTTCAATCCCTGGTTAAAAATAGTAACAATAATAATAATAAAATTTTTAAAAACTAAAAGCTTTACTTAGTTACAACTGACATACACTTTCATCTCTAAAAGTTTCCTCATGTCCCTTTGGGTCCCTCACTCCCAACCTTTTCCATATTGCCCTGTTTCAGACAACTACCGATCATTTTGCCATGACAGATGAATTTGAATTTCTTTGCAATTTTATACAATGAAATCAATCCCCATTCCTTTTGCCTGCCTTTTTCCACTCAGCATGATTTTTAGAACTATTTGTGCTTCTGAGTACATCAATAGTTCATTCTTATCATTTTTGAATAGTAAGATAAAATATATAAAACATTGAACTGATTCCTAACATTACAGTAAATGCTTAGTAAATGGAAGCTATTATTATCATAATAGTAGCAGAATACTTCCCAATTTTAAGAACCTGTGGTATGCAATAATTTTTAAACCTCAACTGCCAAAACAAGAAAAACACAAGCAAATTACTTTTCCTTAAAAGGGGTGAGCTTAAGAAAAACTAGACTGAAAGAAAAAAATAATGGTTTTGGAGGAAATGTCCCAACTTCCGAATAGACAGTCGCTCTACCAATTGGGTCAACTCCTAGAGAACTCTAGGGTGACATTTTGCAGTTCCCACACTCTGCTAGCCCAGTGAATAATGTTTTTCTCATTATCCAGTGTTCTTTTGTAAAGAAGGCAGCTGCTTGTAATGCCTGCATCTCTCCTTTTTTTTTTCCACTGCATCCATTCTGGAGTCTTCATTGTGTACTTTGCTAAACACAGATTCAGAACTTCCCAGAACGTGAATGAGGCCTGTGCCTCAAGCCCACTTACAGCTCACTCATGTGCACCTTCTTTAATGTTAACTGTGGCCACCTTTGCACTCAGGGCTTCACTCCTTTGGGAAGTGACTAAAAAAATGACTGCAAACTGCAAACAGTATCCCTTGTAGGACTGATGATACTGCCCATTTTACAAGATAAGTCAGTGAGGTTTAGAAGGGTTAAATGATTACCTCAGAGTTACCCTATGAGTTAATATTAAAGCTGTCTTTAACCAACTGTGTAGGCCTTCTACTTTGCTAAGCTGTGTGGCATACATCTTAATTTCCATGAGTGAATGCTAAGTTTGCTCCTATGAATCTGATATCTCTGGAGTATGTAGATAACTTTGTCTTTCATAGTAAATATTGTAGAACCTTCAGTACTTCATTGAGACACTTTGCCTTCAATCAACTCTTCTTCAGTATGTTCACAAGCACAGGTTAATCAACTGGTGCCTCAAGTTGACAACTGCAAAGATCTGTGTTCATTTTCTAGTCTTCAATTTCTCTGAATGCCACAAACCCAGCTACGTTACCTTTATTCCATTACTGAGCTCCAATTTAATAGTGCACCCTTGGGTTTTATTGAAGCTAGTTTGATTAAAGATCGTGTTATTTCTATATCTTCTACAATGTCTCAGTTGAAGATCATTTTGTAACTTTTGTGAGTTTCCTATTTGTCTCGTACAACTGAGTGACAGGAAATTTTTTATACAAAAAAAAAAGAGGTGGCCTCTTGTCAGGGATCATGGGTGTCATGGTTATGTAATTAAACAGATTTAGTTCTGAGCTTTAAAATAAACAGATAAATGTGTATTGCTTAGGGTAACATTCCTTATTATTGGCCCAAATAAGTTTCTTTTTGTTGTATATTGTTTTGCAAGTCATTTTAGTTGGTCTATTCTATGTTACTTCAAGTATCTTAATGTCTTTGCATCTGCCAACTTGAGGCACGAGGGCTATTAACCTGGGCTTGTGATCATACTGAAGAACAGTTGATTGAAGGCAAAGTTTCTCAATGAACTGCTGAAGGTCCTGTGATATTTACTATCAAAGAGAAAGATATCTATTTAGATTTTTCTAAATAATAGCATTTGCAAAGATTCACAAACAGGGTACTTTACAAACAGAATAAGAGAAACAGGGTTTTTATGGTTTCCACAGAGAGAGAGAAGGCTGAATTTCATGCTCATAACATCCTGAATCCTTCTGCCATCCAACTGTGGTTTGAATTGTTAGTTTAACAAATATTTGAGTTCTTAATTACACAATTAGAGAGGAACTCAAATGTCTGTGCATAAAATGGATCTCTGTAACCTGCTCATTAAAACTTAAAGTTGGAAAGGACCTTAAAAGTTTTAATCAAATTCTCAACCTCCAAGGGATGTTAGGGAAGGCACCTAGAAGGGGGATCGCTAAGCCATACAGAATATCTACTGTTAGTTCTTTGAGAAACCTTCATACTTATTTCCATATTGATTATACTAGTTTACAGTCTGAACAATAGCAGGGTTCCTTTATTACAAGTCTTAACAGCATTTATTTTCTCATTTATTGATGGTAGCCATGCTTTCTGGTGTAAAATGGAATCTTAGTGTTATGTGAATTTGCACTTTTCTAATAGCCAGAGAAGCTGAACATTTTTTATATATTCGTTGGCTATTGGTACTTCTTCTGTGAGGTATCTCTTATTTCACTGACTGATTTCCTGATTAGGTCTTTTATTTTGGGTAGTTTAATTGGGGTTTTTTATTTGGTGGGGTTATTTTTGTTTAGGGGGAGTTTTTGTTTTGATTTTTGTTTTGTTTTTAGTTCTTATAGTGCAAACATGTAATACAAAAAGTTTCAAAAATTAAAAAAGGAATGTTGAGCTCATGTTATCATACACAGATAGGTTCCTTTCACCTTCCCAAAAAGAAGATGACAAAAGCCCTAGTTAAATCATTCATCTATTGAGCAAGATATTCTGCTTGGAATTGTAGGAGGCTCAGAGTATAATGAAATTGAAAGCCAACCTTTTCAACAACAAAGAAATCATTCCATAAATTTTGGTATAACCCAATTATGGAACACAATATAGTAATTAAAATCATGTTTTAGGAAGATGTTTATGTTATAAAAACAGTCAACAATATGTTAAAAGAAAATTAAAATGTATAGAAATAGTATATTCAGCATAAAGTCTGATTTGTACTAAAAAAAAAACTAACAGAAATTATAACTAGAGTGAAATACACTGAATTATTGAAAGTTCTGCTAAGTTATTCATATCGTGCCCATTTTTCACTTTCATTGCTATGATTTTTCTATATGTTCTAATAATTTTTAAATAAGTTTGTGGGCCAGAGAGGTAGATCAGCAGTCCAAGTGCCTGCCTGGCAAGTGCAACCACCTGGGTTCAATCCCTGGTACTGCATGCTGTGCTGACCCCAGAACCTTGGGCATGCCTTGCTGGCTACCAAAGCCAAGTGAAGTGGTGCATGCCTGTAAGCCCAGCACTGGGGAGGCTGAGACAGGGAGATCACTATGAGTCTGATCTGTGTAGCAAGACCCTGTGCCAGTTAAATAAATAAGTATGAGATGAAAATAAAATGAGTGTGTATTTTTATGGTCATGAAATTATACTTTTTTAAAATAAAAGTCTGTACAAATGCAACTAAAATGTCCTAACATGAAAAAAAAAAAAAAATGAAAGGAAAATAGTTCAAACACTTATGCAAATCATGTTAGCTTAAAGTAAGACATAATTAATAATTAATGATTTCTGTAAAATCATATGGTGCCAGCAACCTAACAGGATTTCTCAAGGGCAGGAGCCATGTCAAAAGAGCAGTTTGTGGTACTGGTTGCACGAGATTCCACAGCCAGGCAGATGCAAGCCCTGGCTTTGCCATTCTGTAGTTGTTTCACCTTGAATGAAATCCTTTCATCTCTGTAATCCTCAGTTTTCTCATCTGCTAAAAACCGTGCGGAGGTAGTGGTATTAAATCCTAGGTGTCTGTGTGAGTCAGTGATACAGAGCAAGTCAAACGCTCACTCCAGCTGGGTCCTTTAGTGCTATGTGGGTCAAGGACTGAGCTGCCCTGAAATTCAAGTGAGACTGGAGGAGCCAGTGGAACTAGAAATCAAAGAACAGCCTAGAGAGGGCTAAGGTGCACGAGTTCTGTCCCCTTCCTTGGAAGCACTATCTAAGGGCCTAACTTCTAATGATGGCTATGTGGTTAACCTCTCATGGCCTCTATGTTTTTGGCTCCTGGAGGCGCATAATAAGATTTTCTTTGCCTGATTCATGGGGCTTGTTATAGTAATGAACTACATTCATTTTTGGCTTAATTTGATAAGTGATTGCTAAGCCAAGCCCAGCAAGGCAATATTTGGAGAGGATACTACAGCTACCATGTGAGAGTCAAAGGACAAGTCAGTAGCCCAGAGATGGTAACATAAGGTTAATGGAAAACCATTTTGAATGAAGCAACTTATACTTTTTATTTTCCAAAACATTAGCATATTTCCATTGATAATGATTATATTCATCGTTAGGCATTCTTACATGTGCATAACATATCTTAGTTCTTTCTTTCTTTTCTTTTAAAGATAATAAAAATATATAGAATTTCAAAACAAGATGATAAGAAATTAATAATGGTTATTATATTGCATATTATTATCTTCAAAATAATTGCTCAGATTACCAGATATAGGCATGCAAAATTGATTTTTAAAAACTAAGCAATAACTGCTCCTTTCAAAGAACTAGTGGAAATCAGCAGTAAAAATTTTTAGCTCTCTTCTATATACAGTTGTCAAGCCACTTTGACAATTAATTGCTCTTCAAATATCCAGTGGTGCCCATGAATGGCAGAAGGGAAAACAGAGGCCCAGTTGGTCAGATGACACTGGTACATGCCTCTATAGACTAAACTACATTGCTCCATATAGATGAAATTCAGTAAGATATGACTTATTGGCCCAGCTCTGTTCTTGAGTCTCCATCTTTATTCTGTAACAATCAGAACTCAGTCATGGCATGGGAAGACAGTCCCATTGCTATATCTTCTTCTTCTTTTTTTTTTTTTTTTTCATCTGTAGCAACAGTTTCCTTCCAACTTTAAACTACTCTTACTCCTGCTGTTCTGCCTGGGAGCAGAATACCTCAGAGTAAAGACTATCCATTGAGAGGTGGCATGAAGCAGAGGTTGGCCAAGGAAAATGCAAAATGTGTGCTTCTCCTTCCCTTCTTTGGAAAACTTCACATCAACCTTCTGAAATAATCTAGTATTCTCCAGTACCACTCATGCTAACTGAGATGCTTTTCTTCTGGACAATGTTTTAGATGCTTAAAGAGCTTAATCAACCCAAACTTCAGGGTCTGCTTACTTCCAGGGGTTGATGTGAATATAGTTGTCTTGGGGAGAACAGAAACAAGCCTTTTTTAGGAGAAAATCTCCTATTATCAAGACTGTTCTCCAAAACATGTCCTTGGCATCCCATTAATTATATTTCATTTTGACAGATCTTGTATATAGTTGTTATATCTTGGGGGGTAGGAGAAGGTGTTGGGTGATTAATTGGTTGATAGTGTATGTTAATTGCATGCTAATTAAATTTAAATTTAATTCATATTTGAGACACTTAATTTAACTCAGGACCAGGAAATTAGAATATTTGGGCTTCTTGAAGGAACTTGTCTTTCTATCTGTCACCTTCCTATGTCTATTGACACTTTCTCCTTGTTTATAAACTTGTTTTTCAAGAGATGAAATCAGATAGTTCTTAGAGCTTCCAGCTACAATAAAAGGTGTTGGTTCTTTCAATCCATACATATTTAATTGCTTTTCTGGCAAAAATAATCATCTATCTCCACTCTGTTATTTAAGTTTGTTCTAAGCAAGTCTCGTCAGGCTGGAAACTACACTGTCTGATTCTTCCTTTGGCTTGATAATTGAAAGAACTTGTCCAGAAGACAGTCTCCATATTTAGTACCCACAGAGGCACCGAGATGCTCTAACAGGGGGACCAGAGATGGAAAGAAAGAGGAGGGAGCCCTACATGACACTGGTGACACTGGAAACATGTGAGAAGTTCCCTAACACCGTTGTTTCTGTTTCCCATCGTGGAAAGCCCCATGAGATCAGTTCTCTGGAAAGTCTGTCGCAAAATATCCAGTGATTCCACTCTGAGGGCCTGGGATGGAAGAGGCCTGGGGTGAGAGCCACAGGTTTTGTGCCCCTTTGCTTTCTTGGGGAAAGACAATAAGCCACCCAGGATCATTACTTATGGATTTCCTTGGAGAGAGAATACCTGGCCTTGGGACTATGAGAGTATCTTCAGTTTCTAATCTACAGACTATAAAAGTATGGGGAAACACAAGGGTGACAAAAGAAGCAAGGGCTTTGGAATCTATTTGCTCTGGTTTCTGTCTGGCTTTTCCTTTGCACTTAGCCTTTCTAAGGCTCAAGTCCTGCATCTATGAAATAGGAAGTTATACTAATCTCTGGGTGTATTATGAGTTACATAAAATAACATTTGAAGGAACACAGCACAGTAAGTGGAGTTAGATGTTCTGTGGGTACCATAACTATCTACCTAGTAACTGCCAGCTCCACAGGGAAATGGCTGAAGTGAGTAGCATGGTTGTTGTTCTTGTGTGTATGCTCAATGATTTGTCCTGGAAAACTGTGCTGTCTCCATACTGGCCCATGAATCTTAAATCTCTCCCTCACTGAATCTTTCCTCAGCTGTCCTAGAGAAACCTCTAGAAAAGAAAGCTGGAAGAAACTATGGTGCCCCAGGGAAGAAGAAGCTCATCTATTTCATTGATGACATGAACATGCCAGAAGTGGATGCCTATGGGACCGTGCAGCCTCACACCATCATCAGGCAGCATCTGGACTATGGCCACTGGTAAGAGCTCATCAACAAACAAAGCCTCAGGTGGATAATGGTGAGTGACACATCTCAGCGTAGGTCCCAGCTGAGGAGCCACGGGTGAGACACTTCATTGTGGGATTCTCTGTCTTGTGGGATGCTCTCATGGCAAGGCCAAAGAGGTGCGTGTTTTCAAAAGAGTCACCCAAGGAGATACTACACTCTCATCTAAGAATCTGCCTCTTAGGGCCAGTGAGATAGCTCAGTGGACTAAGCACCTGCTTTGGCAAGTGCACCACTGGGGTTTGATCCCTAGTACCTCATACCACATACTGCTCTCTGAAAACATGACCGAGTTCAGGCATGGTGTTGCATGCTTGTAAAGCCAGCACTAGGGAGGCTGAAAACAGGAGAATCACTACAAGTTCTAGCTGTGTAGTGAGACCCTGTATAAAAAAAGAAACTTCTTTTCTTCAAGACTTCTCTCAATGATTGCTAAAGGCTAGGAAGGGGTGTGTTGTTGAGGTGGGGTGGAGGTTGGAAAAAGAAAGGTTGGACTTTTCAGTATGTAGTAAATACATATAGAGAAATATCACACTGAACCCATTAATAAAAACAATTAATATGTGTTAAATTTTTTTAAGGTATAAAGGATATGAAAGCAAAAAAAAAAAAAAAAAAAGGCTCATCTCAAAAAGTATATTTTCCAGAAGCCTTGTGTTTGCTTTAATCTTTTTTTTCATTTTAATGAGGAAAAAAAAGATAAAATAGCAATGAAACAATTGCAAAACAAGTTAGTAGGATGCTTACAATAATTAATACAATGCATATTGTCATCTTCATAGTAGTTATTCAGAAGACAAAATGCAGACATGGCAACTTGTCCAAACAATATTAGTGCAAACTTTTATTCTCAATGAACTGGGACCAAGTAGCTGTATATCTATCCTAACTCTCTTGTGTGTGTGTGTGTGTGTGTGTGTGTGTGTGTGTACACACACACACACACACACACACACACATATATATATATAATTATCTTTTGAAAGTTTCTCGTACTGGGAGAAAATATCATACCATGTCTTGTAAGTAGATT
>PVKN010011604.1:0-21470 GCA_004027915.1 Capromys pilorides | reverse complement strand
AGACAAGGTCTCTCTGTTGCTCAGGCTGGTCTCGAGTTCCCAGCTGAAGGGGATCCTTCTGCCTCTTCCTGCTGGGTAACCAGGGAGGCCGGGGCCTGCGACCACATCCAGTGCTCTGGGTGCCCTCTGCTGGCCCTGCTGAAGCCCAGGGGCAGGCAGCAGAGGCGGAGGTCCTGGCCACGCTGCCTGACGAGTAGCAGGCAGCAGAGAACAGCCAGGCCCTGGCCACCTCTCGGGGCTGTGAGCGGACCAGCAGACGCAGACAAAAGGGCCGTGCCACTGGCAGGCGCCACATGAGCCTGGAGTCGCAGTGCCTGGAGCGTCTGAAACACTGGGCACCAGATCCAAAGTCCCCCGCAGCAGGTGCCGGGCCCGAGCTGGATAAGCCTCACGGAGAGCGCTCTGGACGCCCAGCGATCCAGGGAGCGTCTGCAGCGCTGTTGCGTTCCGATTAGACAGGCGGCACCTCCTGCTAACGCTCGGCCTCTTCTTGTCCGACAGACCGTGTATGCGTTGCCAACCATCGCCTTTGCCTTCGTCTGCCACCCGTCCGTCCTGCCCATCTACAGCGAGCTGAAGGAGTAAGAGACGCAGCTTTCATACCTTAGTTATTTTTAAGCCTCCGCACCCGTAGGCAGGTTCTGTATCAGAATAAAGACGAGCGAGGCGAGCTGCAGGCTTCATGGCCTCCCTCTTCAGTGCCTGCTAGCGCCAGGCCGTCTCGAGTGAGCACGCAGTAAGGAAAGCCGAAGCCTCCGGCATTTTGGGCCATAAATGGTCCAATTGTGTAAATTTTTAAATTAATTTCATTTTTCAAATATTGTACTGTATTAGTTGGTGCAGCTTTTTGCTTAGGCTTGTTTTACAGGTGGGTGGTATTTCTCAGGTTGATTGGTGAGCTTGGGTGGAAAAGCAAATGATCAGAGTAAGCATTGCCATCACAAACTGGAGTTCAAAGTTCGCCTCCAGTCACTGAGATGGATCTGTTCTCGCTGGTGAGCGCAGCACGCTGGGAGGCCTGCCACACCGGGGTTAATTCTGTGCACACTGTCCTGATGGCCTGGGCTTACACTCCGAAGCCGAGCTCTTTCCCGGCATGTTGAGGCTTTTAAAAAGTTAGTGTCACTTAGCATTGAATTCTTCTTTCACACTTCATCGATACATAGCTAGATTTGAGGCGCCTGCCGACACCTGCTTGTTGTCCGGCTGGGTCAATGGCGCTTTGGGACAGTCCTGGTCCCTCTTCGTGTCCTTGCCCGCTCCTGGCTCAGCAGTGTGTTTTCTTGCGCCCTGATGTCACAGACCCTGGTAGGAGACAAGCAATATGATTGTCTCTGTCCATTGTGGAGTACAACTCCTGTGGATTAATCAACTGTGGGACCCATTGGGTAAAATTAAAGGGTCACTCTAACCCCAGAGCAAACGGACCTGGGGGCCAGCTGAGAGTTCCTGGGCGCTGGCTGCCCTGAGACGCGGGCCTAGGGTGTGTCCTGGGGCGGTGCACTGGGAGCTCAGAGCCCAGGAACCGCCGAAGGCCGTGTTGCCGAGGGCGCCTGCCCAGCTGCTGTGCTGCGGGCCTCGGGGACAGCCCTGGGCTACCTCTGCCTTTTCCCTGGGTTGGCCCAGGTTCTCAATGAGAACCTGGTGTCTTTTTAAAGCCTGGCTAAGGACACTGTGAGGGGTGCAGCTCGTGGTACCTGCCTCTCTAAGGAAGTTGCCTCAGCCCCCTGCGTGTTGGGAGTGACACAGGATAGGGACCGTTAGGTCAGGGTGCTCCTCGGTATTAGCCCCAGGGTTTCACTTCAGCCATGCTGCTTTTCATTTTCCAATGTTTTTTTTCTTAGTCGATCCCAGAAAAAAATGCAGATGGTTTCAAATATCTCCTTTTTTGCCATGTTTGTGATGTACTTCCTGACTGCCATTTTTGGGTACCTGACATTCTATGGTGAGTAACTTCTGTGGTGTGTGCTGACAGGCATGGGTAGCTGCATTCTTAACAGTTAGCATCACTGTATCTGCTAGCGTGGGGGTGCGGGAGGGCGCCAGAGCAACCTATTGAGTGTTTGTTTCTCGTAGAGGTCCCTTTTACATATTTATACAGACTGCAAAATAAAATAATTACCCAAACAATATATTGCATGTTTTTCTCCTGATAGTATCCTTAAAAGAAACTGCGTTTTTGAAGCATACCATCTTTACTTTGGAAAGTTTAAGCCACACCAGCGAAAGCTTCCTCACTGACGTTGCAAACTGGGTCAGATTCCATTAATAGAAAAGAAAGACAAAGACAGATGTTCAAAGTGAGAAAGAGCGGGTGTTATACTCCTGACGCTCTGTGTTAATTAAAAATAAAGCACTTAATTGGGCACCGGAAGTTAAAGCCTTACAAAGACCGAAAGACCTAGAAAGTTGAAAAGAAATATGAAGAAAACAAGGTTTCATTTGTGACCTGCTGGGCCCTACTTCCCTAGTTCACCTGCTTTTGCTGTTTATCCTCTCGTGTTCAAAGGATCTTGCAGCTTTGACATCTTTCATTAGCATTATAATTTGGTACTTAATTTCAATATATTTCGTGGTCTCTATTAAATAATATGGGGGGCATTTTCTTCATAAATAAATGTCTTAAAATGTAATTACATTGAAAGATTAATCCAACTTGGAGAGGGCTCTTCCAGCTGTGCTATTCTCGGAGGAATCAGTGGCCTTGAGCCGGCTCCCTGCACGGCCTCCCGAGGGGAGCTGTGCTGGCTGAGCCGGCCTCCCCGCAGGCCGGTTTCCCTTTTAAATCCTTGTCTCTGCGCGAAGCAGGGCACCAGACCCTTCTACAGTCTTAGTGAGAGAAAAGGGCTCAGCCACGAATTTTAAATTAAGAAAATTAGCATTAACGAGAGTTTTGTTATATACCTCAGTCCGTGTTCAGAAATTGGTTCAGAGGCCCAGGACCTTGAGGTTAGCCTAGTGAGAAGCCCTGGAAAGGACCCTTGAGGGTAAATTCTTTCTTTTCCAGAGAGCCAGCATTTTTGTGTTCTCTTGTGACTGTCATTCCAGCGCTGGTAGTCCTTGAAGTAACATTTGCTGAAGTTCTAAGTTGAGAAAAATTCAACTAGTGTCTACTCAAAATGCCCTTTTATGACAAAATTCTTTCCTGCTGGTGGTGGAGTTAGGGTAGTGGCTCTTCTGCATGCCACTGAAATTTGGGTGACAGGAAACATCTGAAAGGAAGAGGTCCCCGCTTGACGTGGCCTCAGAAGCAGCTTCTGGTGGGGAAGCCCGGGTGCGCAGGCCTGGGCGGCAGCCGTGTGTTACTAGCATGGGAGGACCGCTCCTCTCGGCCGTCCCCGACGTGCGCCGTGGGACAGGCCTCCTACCCCGGGATTTTCTTTCCACTTTCTAAAATTGTTTTAATAGATACTTCTGAACGTCCCTTACCTGGCCCTGTGGTGGGTTGTCAATTCTCGGTTGTGCAGGAGGCTGCCGTGGGCGCCATGCTTAGGCTCGTGCTCAGCCCTCCTCCTCCCTCGCTTTAGGTGATGTGCAGTCAGACCTCCTGCACAAGTACCAGAACAAAGACGATGTTCTCATCCTGACGGTGCGGCTGGCTGTCATTGTCGCTGTCATCCTCACAGTGCCGGTGTTATTTTTCACGGTGAGTAAGAGCTTCAGCACAACCTGAGAAAGGCTGGGTCTCGCCTTGCTCCTGCGCTCCGGAGTCTGCTCCAGGGAAAGCAGCTGACAGGTGGCGTCCCTGGACGGCTGCACCGCCTGGGGTGACGGCCGGAGGCCCGCGCCTGGGATCAGTGAGTTAGCGCAGCTTCCAGGACAGTGTCTGAGTCCTGGCAGATTGTTCCGCTGCAGAAAGCGCAGTGATGAGAAAATGCAGTGAGTGTTAATTACTTTAATAAAATATTATTACAGTGAAAAAGGATTACAGTGCCAGTCTTCCTCAGAGTGTTCCCCCTCGCTTTGCACCCCCCCCCCCTTCTCGACGCTTTCTGATGTGGTTCTGGAAGCCCTCCATCACCAGTGTCTCTAGGTGGGCTGTCAGCCCTGCCTTGGCGTCCTGCACCCCCTCAGAGCTGCTACCTGCCGTGGCATTTTGACTTCAGGGAAGAAGTTGAAGTCTCGTGGCACCAGGGCCAGTAACTGAGGTGGCTGAGGACGCAGCGTGGTGGCGTTACAAGCCCACCTTTCTCTTGGTGCTGCCAGCGAATTCGGTGGCAGCGTTCACCGCTGCTTATCAGACCTCGTAAGGACCAAGAACCTCTTCAGAAAGTGGTCAGGGCCGTGCGGTGAGCGCGGAGCAGGGAGGTTCTGGGGCTGACGGTAATGTGTCTTTTCCCATCATGAGTGTTTTAAAAAATTCAGCCACTCACTGTGCTTTGTGATGAACCTGTGTGTGTCACAGGGCTGTCCAGCTGGAGTTGCCCCTCGTTCCTGGACTGTGACGGTGCTCTGAGCTCACGCCGCGCTTCCCAAGCTCCCGGCCACGGTGTGCCCACTGCCGCGCGCCCGGGCGCTGGTGGCATCGGTGCGCTCTCTTCCCACAGGTTCGCTCGTCGCTCTTTGAACTGGCGAAGAAGACCAAGTTCAACCTGTGCCGCCACATCCTGGTCACCATCGTGCTCCTGGTCATCCTCAACTTGCTGGTGATCTTCATCCCGACCATGAAGGACATCTTTGGGGTCGTAGGTGCGTCCACTTGCTCCGCCCCACCGTTCTGGGAAGTTAAAGTTTCAAAATGGCAACCCCGCTCTCTCCTCCTTTCCCTTGGCAGGAGTAACGTCCGCTAACATGCTCATCTTCATTCTCCCATCGTCTCTCTATCTGAAAATCACAAACCAGGATGGCGACAAAGGGACTCAGAGAGTTTGGGTAACGTCCCTCCCGCGAGTGTCTGATTCAGTGCATGGCCCGCCTCCCTGCCTCTCCTGCTCCTTCCTCGGCCTCCCCTGGGGTGGTGGCACGTTTCCCGCATAGCCTTCCCCGCCCCCTCCCTCCACGTGCTCCTCCTGGCTCGCCTCCGTGCGCCTTGGCCTTTATCTGCTGCCGAGCCTGGCCAGCCGGAGGGTGGAGGTCTCTGCGCCTGGGCCCCTGGGCCCCTGCCTCGCTCTCGCCAGGTAGGAACACAGAGGCCCTCTTGGGCTGCGGCAGCCCGCTGCTCAGCGACAGCTTTGCGCAGCCCGGGGCACCCGCGCTGCCCCTTGAGTGAAGTGCCTGGAATTGGCCTAGAGCCTTGCAGGATCGGACAGATACTTGAAGAAGCAGACCTGGCTTCAGCAGCCATCCTTCTATGCTAGGGTTCCGGTGTCCGGGACTGCGGAAGCTCGAGGGCGTCTCGGCGTGGTTGGTGCGCTTGGAGACGGGAGCCAGGGCCAGTGACTGCCGTCCGTGAGCGCCATTCAGCTCGGCAGCCAGTGTGCACGCCACGCTCGCCGCTGGTGCCCGTCAGCGGGCCCAGGGGAGAGAAGTGTTGCCGCCACAGCCCAGCGCGGGCTCCTGGGAGGCTGCCGAGGGTTGCTAGCCTCACCTAGGAGGGAGCCGTCCCTGCCGCACCCGGCAGTGTGTCAGGCTGAGGCTGCCTGCGGCCTGTTGGTTCTCCGCGCCTGCCCCACGCCCTCTGATGCTGAGCCTGGGTCTCATATAGCACTGGGCTAGGGCTGCTAGGGCTCCCAGGGCTGTGCCCCTAGCCCTCCCGCCATCGCGGCAGACCCTTGCTCTCCCAGGCTGTCTGCCGCCCCCGCTGCCATGCTGCTTTGCCGCATATCTTTGACAGGCACTAGGAATAGAATGTCACTTTGGACCTTGCCGTCCATTCCCCCAGCCCTCCAGGGATCTTGGATTCGCACACCTGTTTCCTCTTCATTGACTGAATCTGCCGTATTTCTACATGCAGTATTCGTTCGACTTTCTTGAACAAGTGTTTGCCTTGTGGTAACCTAGGATGCCAGGGCACAAGTGACAGCCCTGGCTGCTTCCCCAGCTCGCTGACACTGCCTGCCTGCCTGCCTGCCTTTCTCTCAAGTTGGTCTGTGGGAGGGAAGGCCGTAAGGACCCCGCCCGCTGGCAGAGCGGGTGAGATGACTGCGAGGTCAGGACAGGACAGAAGTGGAGCGGGACTCGCTCAGCTGCTTTTGTACCGGCGAGTTCTGTCAGTCAGATTCACGGCTCGACGGTCTCCCTGCTGGGCAGCGGTTGCGATACAGTGGGCGTGGGGTGGGGGAGCTATGTCCAGCACCAGCGAGTGTGCGGCCTGCGGCTGTGCTAGAACTAACCCTTCCTCTCTCTTGCTGCAGGCTGCCTTGTTCCTGGGCCTGGGGGTGTTGTTCTCCTTGATCAGCATTCCCTTGGTCATCTATGACTGGGCCTGCTCAGCCAGCAGAAAGGGATGCAACTGAGCCCAGCCGAGGAGAGAAGGCCTTCTGGGCCGCCGCTCACGCAGTCACCACACATCAGCCAGCCCTCACCAGTTGTTTTCAAAGCTCACAGAAGCCAGCAGAGATGTGCAAGACACTTAAGGTGGAACTACACTTGGGGCGCAGAACGAATCCTCTACATGGTGGCTCCTGGCCCTCCAACACTTGGGGTCTCTTTAGAAGTCGTGGACCCCCACTTCCCAGATTTCATAGAGTCATGTTTTTTAGTCCTCTTCACAAGCAATTACGTTCACTCTCCTAACTGTTTAGTGGCTTCCTGGTCTCTCAGAACTTTACAAACATGGTCATCATGTTTATTTATTATACATCCAGATCCTGAGATAATTTTCCTACTGATGTTCAGCTCACAGTATCTATACCTTTTTAGAAGAGAGAATCTTAAATTGTATATATTTATTTTGCTTTATAGGAAAACTGGTTTCTTAAATAATTTGCCTATTTTGGTTAACACAGCACACAGGGATGAGAGCCCCAGGGCTTGCGTGCTGCGGCCGGGTCCGGGCCCAGGCTGTCCACGGCTGCCGCAGCCTGTTGCTGCGTGGAATCTGTGTGTGAGCCTCCTGCCTGGGCGGGGGTGGGCATGCGGCATTGGTAGCTGTGTGAAACTACACGTTGGGCAGACCAGCAGGTGCAGTTCCGTTTCCCAGTTGGCATCAGCCTGTGTCACAATCTTCTCTGGGGCAGACCCAAGGTGACTGCCGTAAGAAGGTTGCCCCGAGTTGGTGCGAGAACATTCCTCAGACTGACAGTCCACAGCCTTCATCTGCAGTGAGAAGGGGGCAGATGCTTAAAGAGTGGGAGGCCCGCGGCGCGACCTCCTGCCCGCTCTCAGCAGTGGGGGCAGTGTGCGCTGCGGGTGACGTGGGAGGGGCAGGTCCTGTTTTATATTGAGTATTTTAGGGGAGTCTTTAAAAGACTTGTTTTATATCTATAGGTTATTATCAATACAAGACTTTTGTACCTTCCGTAAGCCTCATTTCTGTTCTCCACTCTTCATCTAGTCTTGCAAACAAGCTCTGAGGTGGTCTTTCTGAATGACGTTCGCCGGGATCCCTGTATGCACGCCTTCTTCCCCCATGGGGAAGGGCCTCGGTGACCGTTTTGTCTCCTCCTGTCCTTGTGTGACCCGCACCCAGAGCAGCTGCACCTTTCTGTTAGCCAGTTCTTATATTAAAGGGACAGCGTGTGGGGCCTGGCAACTGGGGAAGGAAGGGCGGCCCCAGGGAGCAGAGCCCGCCCCAGCTGACCTCCGCTGCGGCTGGTTGGCTCCCGTGTGGTGAGCAGCGGCCTTTGTGTGCCGTCCTCCGGCAGGGGGCTCTGCTATCTGTGTGCCTTCCCCGGAATCCTCTCGACACAAGGTCCCACAGCTGCCTGACTGCTGACGGGCAGGTGGCAGATCGAGGCCACCTGCTGGGTCCTGGGGGCTTTTCATGCCTACCCCCAGTCCCTGAAGGCCTTCACTCCTGCTGAGCGCCACAGAGCTGTCCCTGTCTTTCTGGACTCACGTCCCATAGATAGGACAGGCACCTGCAGATGCTCTTGGTGGGAGGGAGGGGAGGTGATTTCCTGGCCTGTGTCCGCATGGCTTTTCATGGAGTGCTGAGAAGCTCGTCTTTACTGGCTCAGAGTTCAGGCAGTCAGGTAGGAGCCCCTGACACAGGGGTGAGTCCTAAGCCAGGGGACCCCTCTGTCCTCAGATGTGGTTCCCGTGGCCTGAGCCACAACAGAGTGGGCAGAACAGAGTTCAGCTGCGCTGGCCTGCAGGCCACCTGGGGCACCGGCGGTGCAGCAGCCGGGCAGCCGGTCGCACAGCCCTACGTTTGAGACGTGCCGAGGCTGCAGGCCGCACGCACCACGCTCCTTTCTAGTTTTCTCATTGCTTCTGAAGAGTTACATTCACAAAGTGAATTGAGAAAAATTACCGTTACTCTGGGATATTTTGAGATCTCTATTTTGTGTCTGTATCAGAAATTTATTATTTAAAATATGCTTATTTAGAGAACACATGTTTTTAATTTGAAGTCCTGCTTTGTATGCTCCGTGAAGTTGCCTGTGTAACTGGCCGGGGGCCGCCGGTGACGGGACTTGTGTGGATGGAGCTGTGAGGGGCGCCGCTCTTGCTGCTGCCCAGAAGAGTGGACGGGCAGCCGGAAGCGCCGGCGCCACAGAGGTCAGGTCGGGTTTCCCCAGCACAGTCAAGTGCTAGCGGTGCTTTTCTGCCAAACTTGTAGACTGGAGAGCACTGACCCTTAGCCGCAGGAGGCGGCCCCCTCTCTGTGGTAGACCGACCTCGCCACGAGGGCCCTCCAGAGCCTTCTCTGGCTTAGAACTGTTCTCTAGTGAGAGAACAACTTCCCACTCCTGTGAACGTGGGCAGTGGGCATGCGCAGGAGGAAGGGCCACTCGTAGGTACGGCAGATCCTGGGGTATGAGGCAGGCAGAGCCCCAAATTGTGTTGGTTGGTTGATTGCAACCTAGAATGTATTTCTTTTAGAAACCAAGTTAGACATCAGGCTGGTGAGAAAAAATATAATCAAACCCACAGACTGGTTGGAAAAGAAAATTGTAGCCTACTCCTAAAAGACCTGGGCCAGGACATGGCCTACAGCTTCTGGGATATGGGAGCCCAGGCGACCAAGACTGTCACTACCTGCTGTGGGTAGAAGGGGGACCGTGTGTTCCCAGCACGTATCCCCTAAGCCCTGCTGCCTGGTGGGGTCTGGGGCCACCAGTCAGAGGTGACCACAGTGGCCAGAAGCATTGTCGTAGCCAAGATGGGGAGCAATAGGTGTGTCCCGAAGCCTGGGGGTAGGAGGGGGAGAAGCAGGATGAGGGGCTCCGTGGGCTGCTCAGTTCGAGGCCGTCTCCCAGCTGGTGCCTGAGCCTTCCCCTGCCCTGCAGTGGGCTCTGCGCCTGGCTTCCCCGGGCCCTGGTGGCTGCTAGCAGGGCGCGCTTGCGGGAGTGCCAGGTGCGTGTGCCCCAAGCAGGGATCGAGGGCGCTCGCTGCCCACTTTGCACCCCCACACCTTGTGAAAAGTGTTGAGATTGGCACAGAGTTCCTCAGTGGTTGGGAAGACGCCTCAGACCCTTGGACCGACCTCTCTGAGAGGGCGAGACCCAGGCCTTGGAGCAGTTGCTCTGCAGGTGCAGGTGGGCCCGACAGGCCGCGCCCCGCCTCCAGGACCCTGACCAGAGGACCCCTCTAAGCTGATGCGCTTCTCCCTGGTTCTGCCTGTTAGGCCTTCCTTGGAAGGAGCTCCTAGCAGAGCTTGAGGAAGAAGAGGGGCCCTGCAGGGGTCCCTGCCTGTGCTTGTCCCCACTTGGGGTCCCTTGGGGCTGAGGCACAAGGATGCTTTGTTTTTCACAGCTTTGAAGAGGTCAAAAGTTTTTCTTTTTCTGGGTACTAAAGTACCTTACCCTGAAGAGAAGCCAGTTGACGCCCAGAGTCGGCTCTCCAGAGCCTTTGTGCTTCAGGCGGGGTTGTCACCCTACCTCCTGTGACACTGCCCTCCGTTCATCCCAGCATGGCAGGGCTGGTGGCTCTGTCAGTGAGGCAGAAGTAGGTGAGGAGATCAGGTGATGATCTGTGCCTTAGAGCAAATCTGCCAGCCTCCCCCTGTCAGCTTAAATGGTTTGAGGGTTAGAAAGAGCCGGTTTTTGAGCATGTAATTCCCGCATTCAGAGAAACGGGCAGCCGCGTTCAGAACCGAGATGCAGCGTCTTAGCAGCTGAGTACGAGGCTTACGTACCTGAGGGATGGCAGTCCGAGGGCTCTTGAGCTGCCCCACTTCCTCTGAAATACAGTGAGTTCCTGCTGGTGATGTAAGATTTTCAGATACAAATTGGGGGCGGGCTGGCTGACAACTGAAAGATCCTGCCAAGCAGGAAGACCTCTTGGGAAGCAGCACAAAGCTGGCAGGGGTGCGGACACCCTGGCCCCTAGGGTCCCCTCTAAAGAAGGACGCTGAGACCGCAGTCTGTCCACAGGCTCAAGTTCCAGTTTTTAAGGAATCAATGCAGCTGAGGCTACTTGAAGGAACACTTCCTTTGTATGTAAATACACTGTAAATAAATAGGAAGTTGTATATTTTTGCATTTGGTAATGAACTGAAAGAGAAGATGCTGGAGTCTGCATATAAAGAAAATGTTTACGGGCTGGGGGTACAGCTCAGTGGCTCGTGCCTGCCTGGCAAGCGCAAGGTCCTGAGTGGGATTCCTAGTACAAAAAAAAAAATAAAAAATAAGTGTTTTCCTAGGTATTAGTAGTGGTTTGGGGAATTTTAAAAATTTTACATTCTCTCCCAGGTAACATAGTACTCAAATGTAACCTTGTAACCTAAAATCTTACTTTAAAAAGTCTGAGAAATAGCTATGTTTGATCTCTTACGCTAGTGTTAAAGATCAGTTACTTAAGCAATAGTTCTTTGAGCTACCAGTAAGGAGCATTTAGGCCCAGGTCATTGTCATGTAGAAACAGGTGTATGCGAAATGACAAATAGTTTTTTCATAAAGTTCTCTCACTGTTCGCATTGATGCCACTGCACAGTATTTATGGAAGTAGAGTTGGGGGGGATTTTTTTCCCAAATTGGCTTGCTGCAGTTCCCAAATAGGCTATTTGGGAATTGAGAAAAACCTGAATATTAAGTATGAGCACAAATTTGAAGGAAGATGTTATTTTATGACGTTTTTGGAAGTCTTGCATGTCTGCTGTTTGTCTGCGTCAACATAGAACATCTTACATACCTTCCCCAAACGCTTGAGTTTCTAGAACGTTGGTATGTAGCCCACTCTCCAGAGTTCAGTGTTGTTCTGACTTCATGCGAGTGTGGTACGTGTAACACACCACCTTTTTATTAATGTACAAACTGTAAATGAATTTCAGAGGGGTGATTTAAAAGTGAATCACACGTCCTAAAACGTTGCTATTCAGAGTTAATCTAATAGAGCTGAGATTTTTTTTTCCAAAGTGTGGTGTAAATAAATGTAAGAAGCTCTGTTCTATAATTGTTCTGTTAACATAGTTTTTAAACAATTAAAATACGAATTAAAAGCACTTAGAAATCCTGCACTGGTTCTTCCGGCTCGGGATGCCGGGCGCGTGCACGGTGGTGGGGTCGTGTGCGCTCTTCCGAGTTGCTGGTGAGAACAGCGTGCACACGTTCGCCATGCTCGGAATCACAGGAGGCTGCATTTCAAGAATCCAAATTTAAAAACACATGATAAAAACGTATCTGGGATCAGTGAGCTGGTTCAACGGACTAAGTGCCTGCTTTGGCAAACGCAGGGACCAGGGTTCGATTCTGGAGCGTGCTGAGCCAGCAGCCCAGGCCGGGCGTGGTGGCGCGTACCTGTAATCCCAGCGCTGGGGACGCTGAAAACAGGAGGATCACTACAAGTCTAAGCTGCGCGGTGAGACCCTGTGCCAAATGCATAAAATGAGAAAAAAGCCGTGTCAGGTGCAGCACATCCGGGCCCGCGTCACCGGAGGGGGTGGAATAGCTTGGGACTCGCTTCAGCGTAGTATATCCACTTCCGTGTGATAGAAGGGACTCCTCACATCTCGGCCACCATAGAGCCAGAAATGCTGTGGATACCAGGACTTACGTGAGAACCGCTAGGTCTGCCAGCCTCGCCTTCTCTCATTGGCTCCAGCCTCTCCCCGTGATCTCAGTCCTAGACGGCCAGGCCATCTGCCACGGACACGAACCCTGGTGGACAGAGCAGGGGTGGCACAGGCCGGGGTGGCCGTCGAGCTGGTGGTTGCGCCCCTGGCACTGCCCAGGTGACGCCGCCCTCCTCCAGGATCACGCTGACCCAAGGGACCTCAGGGCAGAAGCTCGGGTGTGGGGGTCCACGCCACACAGCGCGATCCAGGGTCCTTAGAGGTCAGGTGGAAGCTTCCGCGCTTACAAGCGTCCTACGCCTCCTCCACGGTCCAAACGCCACAGGCCAGGGGAACAGCGGCCCCTGTGTAAAAAAGATGGTGCACTGGAAAAGCTGCTGAGAAGAAGGTTTTGTTCTCAGGCCGCAGCACTCTGGGAGGTCGGACCTCGCTCCTCCTCTTGCCATGGAGCCGGGAGTGCCTGGGCTCTAGGCTGCCCTGCGCTGCACAGAGCAGTGGGGTGAAGGAGCCGCCCTTCCCCCCCGCAGAACAACTGGGCTTAGGGGACACCGCACCTCGGGGGCCCTGTTGGCTGAGTGTCTAGATCTGTAACTGCGCTCAACTCAGGATTGTCTGGGAAGGGTGGGCGAGGCCCACAGGGCCGAGCCAATTTTTTTGTCTTTCATTTTTAGACGAATCCAAAGTGGTATGACACCTCCGACTCTTGGGCAGGGTCCGCGCACACGAAAACGTGCCCAGCCAAAGCCAGGCGTATGTAAGGTCCGTGCTGCTAGGGAAACGAGTAAGTAGGTCAGAATACAGAACACAGAAGGACCCAAAGGATGTCGGAAAGGTGGCCTTTACACTGTGAAAGGGAGGGAATTCGTTCACTGGGAAGGGAAAACTGATGGGGAAAATGGGACAAAAGCAGAGAAAAAGATGCATACAGGATGATTGGGATAACTACTGCAGATCTCTGCTGGGCTTTGGAAAGGAGCCAGTTAATGCTTCAATCTTTTTCTTTTCAATTTCTTATTTTTTGTTGTTTTGTTTTTTTAAGCCAATCTTGCATGTTTATATCTGGTAACCTAAACAACTAATTTGAAGATAACATGCAGTACAGCAACCATGGTTGAATTCCTATCACTTTGTTTACTGAAGTTTGGTCTCATTTCTAATGCTGTTTATTACGACTTTGTGTTCTTTGAAAAGATTAACAGGAGACACGAAGGTTGCTAGTGGCGAGGAAGTGCCTCGTTTCTATAGAACGTAAGGTGAGATCTCCGTATTACCTCATCTAGAAAAAGAACTCAACATACACCGAAGACATTAAGCAGCATATGGGCCAGCTGCGGTGGTGGCACATGCCTGTACTCCCAGCACTGGTGAGGCTGAGGCAGGAGGATCACCCTGAGTTGGAGGCAAGCCGGGGCTATGCAGTTTCAAGGCCAGACTGAACCACATAGTAAGAGTCCTGTCTCAAAAACAAAATAAAAACTATAAAAAGTAGACAATCATAAGTGTTTTAACAAATGTAAAACTGCTCTTCTATAAATCATTTTTTGATTGAGGACTAAACTCAAAGCCTTTGTACTGAGCTATGACTCTGACTCTCCTTTATTTTTTATTTATTTATTTATTTATTTTGGTACTGGGAATCAAACTCAGGACCTTGCACTTGCCAGGCAGGCGCTTGTGCTGTCTCCCCAACCCTCTGACCTTTCTGTCTGTCTGTCTGTCTGTCTATCTATATCTATCTATTTGACTTAGGGTCTCACCAAGTCACTATACTTCCCAGGCAGGGTTTGAACTTGTAATCTTTCTGCCTCAGCCTCCCAAAGGCTGACATTACACGAATGTTCCTAGTATGTTTATCTTACTAATGAAGAAAAAAGATATTTCCAAAAGTGGCTCATCGCTGGGGAGATAGCCCAGTAGAATAAGCGCTTGCCTGGCAAGCACACGGGCCTGAGTTCAATCCCCAGTTCAATAATAATCATAATAATAATAATAATAATAATAAAGAGGCTCAAAGAAGAAATCACAGGACAGCCACGTTAAGCAATCAGGATGCTGCAGGAAGCTGCTGAGAGACATAGCTAGATTTATCCAAGGGGAAAGTCAATCACGTTTCAACCAGAGGACTTATTTGCATCTCTGGATGATAATTTGCTATCAATTTGCTACAGCTTACAAGTTTAAAAAACAAAAACTGCATGTAAAATCAAACAAGCCAGAGGGACACAACTGTCCCCAGCGATGATTTTAATTATTTCCCAGTATATCCAATTTGTCTGTTTTCCCCTTTTCCCGTAGACGTGCTGAGGATCTCCGTGGCCACAAAGGGCCGAGCTCACCAGCTTTGCCCTTCACCCAGGTGCGGCGGCAGCGCCAAGTCCCCATGAGACTTCTGCAGGCAGAAATGGCAGCGCCAGGCAGCTCCTAGAGCCGAGCACCTGCCAAGTTTTGTTCTGTGTGCAGGGTGGGCATCTGAGGCCAGGGAGTGTACCCCTCAAGGCGGGCGCTGACCAGAGCTGCCTGCCCGGCCCTGTAGACATCGGTCTTTGTTTTGTTCTTTAAATTTTGAGATGGGCTCTTACTATATCGCCTAGACTGGCCTCAAGATTGCAGTCTTCCCGCCGCCTTGGCTGGGACCACAGGCGGACTCACCAGGCAGAACTGAACCCTGAAAGTCTGCTGTTGAGTTGGGCACCAGGGCGTACACCTGGGATCCCACTCAGAGGCTGGGGCAGAAGGATGGCAAGGTTAGCGCCAGCCTGGGCCACATCGTGAGACCTGTCTCAAAAACCCAGGTTGCAAATGAAGAGCAAAATGACAGACAGATAACAGGAAGTCAGGAGAGACCCCTCTCCAATAGGGAACAGCTCAAAGGACAGGAGCAGGGAAGGAAGGGATGGGAGGGGCGTGCAGATGGGTTTTGTGCCCACACCAGCTCCACATCAGGAACAAAAAGGTGTTCTGCCAGCATGCACGAGTAAAAAATGTTAAATAGCTGTCAAAAAAAAAAAAAAACCTGGGCTGGGGAGACAGCTCGGCGGTCTATCCACCTGCCTGGCAAGCACAAAAACCCAGGTTTGATCCCAGGTACTGCATGCTCTGCTGGCCTCAGGCGCACTGAGCCAGCCACCAAAACAGGGCGTGGGGTTACACACCTGTAATCCCAGTGCTGGGGAGGCTGAAACAGGAGAATCACTAAGAGTCTGAGCTCCGTGCACGACCCCATACCACATACATGAATCAATAAAAGATCAAAAAATAAAAACGTGAAAGCTTTCTTGTCCCAAGCATTTTCAATGTGGTATATGCAGTCTATAGTAACTTAAAGGAACTTGGTATCTGGAAAAGGCTGTAGATATTCATACAGGGCCAGTGAGAGAGTTCAGTGGGCCAAGCTCCTGCCTAGGCAAGCACAGGGACCAGGGATTGATCTCCAGCACCACATGCCGCGCCAGCCCTGCCTGTGGGCACACGGAGCCAGTGACCAAGACTGGGCATGGTGGCATACACCTGTAATCCCAGTGCTGGGGAGGCTGAAAACAGGAGGATCATTATGAGTCTGAGCTGCATAATAAGACCCTATATCAAATACACTTAAAAAAATTATATTCATACAAATGAAAATATTTTAAATAAAATCTACAGTTATTCCACCCCCCCCCCCAGCCCTAATAATAAAATGTCTATTACTGATTGATTAGTCCACGGCTAAGAAAGTAAACTCAAGGCCTATGTGGTTCACCTATGCTAGCTATCACTCTGGGCACATTCCTCTTGACCAGAGCACCCCCAAGCTTGCTAAGGTGCCTGGCCTGGGGAGAAGTGACCCCGGCTACTATCTTACCACTTATGAGGGTGAAACCTTACCACTGGCTCGAGACTACAGGTTCTAACCCTAAAAGCTTGGCCCTCAGCCAGTGTTCCTGCAGCATTTTGTAGATGCTGCTCTTGAAGTAAAATCAAACTTTGCTCTTTAGGGTTGCCTGGCACCCTACCGAATGACTGTGGTTGTCTGGTCCACTGTCCCAAGCAAGGCCAGGGCCACGCAGCATCCCATGATATGCTCGGAAAGGGAGAGATGTTCGGTGGAGCCTGTGCTAATTAGGGGGTTTCTATGAACGAAGAGAGGACTCAGCCCTAGTTTTTAAACCCTTGAGTGGGAGAGCTCCATGAGACCCCGGGAAAACATTCAATTTTACTTTGCAAAAGCAGAGCCTGCGAAGTTATTGTAAGAACAGCTTCAGAAAAGAGAAACGCCTTCCTCAGACACCCAGGAAAAGGCGTGGTGAGAGCCACGGTAAAAGGTTCTGCCTCGGGCCGCTCGATCTTTGTGAGCCCGCTTCTGTAAAACCCTCTGACTCTGAATTAAAACTCTGATTCTAGATGGAAAACAGGCCCCACTTGCTCAACAGGTACAGCCTGAAAGTTGTCTGGAAATTTCCGCCTGGAGCCTGTGCCCAAGCCTGCCTCTCCAAGGGGCACTAGTGTAAGGCCTGGGCGATTCTGCGTCACGTGGCTCCAGGGATGCCTGTCTGCTGAAAACCTAGACTTCGGCCTGTGGTCTGCGGCAGGACCTCGGGCAAATTTCAGGAAGCACAAACGGATTCGACAGTGAGACCAGAAGCGCTCGTAAGTTTACTGCGGCAGCTCCTTAGCCAGAGCATCTCTCCCACCTCAGGTGTTCTCAGGTAAATTTAGGCCGTGCGATATTCCAGTGAAGGTCTCTCAGCAATCTTTTATTTCTGGCCCATTTCGGCATCCTTCAAGATTTTCCAGCACAATCTGTATATCTGTACTTACATATTTATATTGGAGTAGGGCTCTCTTGGTACAAAACTCAGGCAAAGGAGGTAAATTATCAACACTACAGTGGACCCCTGACTTACAAACTCAGTTTGTTGAGGATTGGTTGTAACTCAAGTTGCAGTCCTTGTAAGTTAGGATGCCTTTCCCATAAGAAACAATGGAAATACCCATAATGTATTTTGAACCTCCCAAAGCACCCCTTAATTAACATTTTCATAATAAAGAGGGTTATATGATGTGCATAATTTATCAGAAACACTAGCAATTTTCCTGTTGTGGTCAACAAAATGTTATAAAATATGGGCGAATTTACCAGAAACAACTATTGCGTATTGGACTCGCCATCCAAGGTGCATCTTGGGCCTGCAGGAAGGCGGTTGCTGTTGGGAAGGGGATGCCCCTCCACAGAACACCCGGAACCTGGTCTCTGGTGTCCTTCCTCTCCCACGGGGACCTGCTTCTGGCTCACTGAGTCACAACATTTCAGAACTAAAAACTGATCTAAAGTTGTCTGTTTCTAGGGGCTAAGGAGATAGCTCAGTAGAATAAGCACTTGCCTGGCAAGCACAGGGTCCTGAGTTCAATCCCTGGCACCACAAAAAAAATTAAATAAATAAATAAAATAATAATAAAATTGT
This sequence comes from Capromys pilorides, assembly GCA_004027915.1. Classification (NCBI taxonomy): domain Eukaryota; kingdom Metazoa; phylum Chordata; class Mammalia; order Rodentia; family Capromyidae; genus Capromys; species Capromys pilorides. The sequence goes on along the minus strand of PVKN010011604.1, from coordinate 3,971 downwards.
CTGTTTCTGTCTTTTCTATAACACTGTTCTATAGTGTGACTAGGCACTGTCATTAAGCATGAATGAAGCGATGGGCTCTTTGCTTATCTGGGCGGGGCTTCTCTATAGATGTTGGCGACTGTATCCTTTTTTCAGGATTTCCTGTATTTCAGAAGAATTTCACTGTCCTGATTACTGATGCTCTCTCTCCTCCTCAGAAAGCTCCTCCTACGCCAGTCTCTGTAGGCAGTTCCTCCACCGGCTCCTCAGCATCACCACTGTCCACCTTGAGCCGGCGGACTCCGCTACGTGACAACGTCATCGACCACAGGACCGTCGAGGGGGTCCGTCCATTGGAGGCTCGGCCTCCTCTGTACAGCCTTTGAGGTCTCTCTCCTCTGTCATATGAGGCCATTTTTTCTCTAGCAGGTCTCAGGGTCCTCAGAGAGACAGTGACCCAGGATTTCTCAATTAGCCCCACACAAGGAAGGACGTTGTAACATCTCGTCCAGAACTCTGTCAGAGTTAAATCTGTGTCTGGGACCATCTGCAGTCACTTCAGGAACAATTTTGTGGTGCGCAGCTTTGTCAAGTTAGCTACGAGACGGCTGGTCCCTCAGCCACAGCAGAGCTGTCTTAGGTGGGAAGAACTTGGCCAAGAGCCACGCGAATTCTTCAGCCAATTCTTCCCCCGCCCTCAGGGGTGAGCAGGAGCGTCCATGATGAGGACAGGCCCCAGCGGGAAGCCTTTGTCCTCTCGATATTTCTCAACAGTAGGCCAGAAAGCCTCCCTGGCCCACCCAAGTAGAAGCCCTGGTTGCCCAGGCTCTTGTGTTGGCTCCTGAGTCGCTGTTTCCTTGAAGTGGCCTGTGTCCCTTCGGCAGCTCTTCATCAGCCCTGGAGGCCTCACTGTGCCTGGCTACACCCTGACCCTCAGTCCTCACTCTTCAATTGTGAAGTCACCCTTCCTGGAGCAAAACGGTTCCCCATTGTCACTCACGGATGGACTATTCTTGGCCAGACCTCCACTCATAGCCTTGGTCTTGTCACAAAGTGGAGCTCCGGGGAGGCTGTCCCCTGCCGTCAGCCTTTCGCTCGCCCACTCTAGCCTTCCTACCTCGTCAGCCACGGCTGATCCTGACTTCCTAATCTGTGTTCCTAATCTCTTAGCAACATGAGCTTCCTTCTAGGACTCTCTTCTCAGTAGGACCGTCGAGATGGGGGCTCTCGTCATGCGGGCCTTATTAGTAAGAACAGGTGAACGCCACTCTCATATTTTTTCGACAACTCCCTTCTTCTTTTCGATTGTGATTGCTTTATCTCCCCTTCCTTCTTTAGCGTCTATGCTAGTTTTATTTTATTTTATTATTATTTTTTAAATGTATTTGGTACCGGGTCTCACTGCACAGCTCGGACTCGTAGTGATCCTCCTGTTTTCAGCCTCCCCAGTGCTAGGATTACAGGGGTGCACCACCACGCCCAGACTCAGTTGCCAGCTCGGCACACCCAGGGGCAGGGCCGGCCCAGCCAGCATGTGGTGCTGGGGATCAGACCTGTCCGTGTGCTTGCCTAGGCAAGCATTGAGTCCAACGAGCTATCTGGCCAGCCCTTCTTTGCTAGTTTTTTAGGGGTCATTTTGATAGTAGACACTGTCGCTATTATACAAAGCACTGGCCATAGTCACGCCCACAAACACTTGCTTCTGGGCTTAGACCAATCTTACGGATGCTTAGCCATACTTTTCTGGAATCTCAGGTCTCTGTTCAGATCCATACAAGCAGCTGGCATCTGGGTTATAACTTCAGACTTCGGCTGTAAGTTAAACCTAAAATGCCAGTCCTCATCTAGGTTGTGTGTCCAGATTATGAGGCTAGTTGTCACTTGAGGGTCCACTGTATTTTCCAATTCTATGATGACCAAAAATGTGCAACATGAAAACAGTCTGAGCCAGGCTCAGGGACACATGTGTGCAAGTCCAACCTGGGGCAGCCTGAGCGACTTGGGGAGACCCCACCTGGATGTGGAAAGCAAGGAGGGTTGGGAGGGGTGCCGCGGCATGGCAGGGTAGCCCTCACTGATCCTCACCACAATAAGTAATATCCAGATGGCACTGGGGCCAGGGAGATAGCTCCATGGCACAAGCGCCTGCCTGGCAAGTGCAAGGTCGTGAGTTCGAACGCCAGTCCCCCCCCACCAAAAAAAAATATATATATCCCAATGGAAGACATGCTTGCCATGCCCGTGCTGCACTGGTAAGACCTGCCCTCGAGTGTGCAGACTGAACTATGCAGTGCACCCCTCTGACCAAACCACCGGGGTGCCCAGCGTGGCCCCAGAAGCCCCAAGACCCTCCCTGCAGGGGCAGCTGCTACCTAACTCCCTGCCGGCCTCTTCCCACCCTGACTTTCTCCTGCAGCCATGCGCCTCGCTGTGGAGCCCAGCCCTGTACAGCTCTCGGGCAGCCAGGGGCTCCAGGTCCACACGGGGGAGGCTGAGCCTGCCCCCCTCCATCTGGCCCGGAGGGACTTCCCTTAGCGCTGCACACCTCAGATGAGGGGCCCCACCCTCGCTGACCGGGTCAGTACCGGGGGTTCCCAGGGCCTGGGAGGAGTGTCCTGAGCCACGGACACTTTCTGTCACCCCTTCCCTTGGGGTGAGAAGGGTCTGCTGTGCTCCCTTTTAGGTCTTGGGATGTGTTTAACAGTGACCGACTGTCTTCACAAAGACGTGCCTAGAGCAGAGCGTGAAGGCGCACACCTGTAATCTCAGCACTGCGGAGGCTGAGGCAGGAGGATCGCTGAACTCTACATGCTTCTAAAATTGAAATTCTAATATTCATCTTCGTGGAAGATGCATTTTGCCCACCGTGAATACGTCAGCCCATTATCGTGTGTCCTGGGTGTCCGTATTATGGCTAACAGAAAGATGGAGAGCCAAAGATAAAAAAAAAACCCAAAAACTTACCAAACATACCATACAGTGAGTCTGATAACAACAAAGGTCAACAGAGACAGGAATTTCGCATCTGATACACAGTTACAAGCCCACACTACACACAGCCTCTGAAGGAAGACGGTACACCTCAGCATTTTGCTGAGTCCAAGGCCAGCCTGGGCTGCAAAGTGAGCTCAAGGCCAGTCTGCACTGCATGGTGAGACCCTGTCTCAAAAAGACAAAACAATAAACTGAAGGTCCAGGGACAGGCGCGTGTGTGGGCAGCTGGGCTCTCCCCACCTTCGTGCAGCTTGCGCTCTGCTGGCTGTGCAGCATCCACCCATGCACGGCTCCTGCAACGCCCAGCAGGCTTCCGCACCGTCCTCACCTCCAGCCGCCCCTTCCCGGAGCCACCACACTGCAGGCCACAGGTAAGCCTCGAGCCCGTGCTGGCCGTGACCCGAGAGCATCGGTGGTGCCCCTTCCGGGCGGCTGGGCTCCTCGCAGATGGTTCCAGGAGGGGAGCGAGCAGGTTTAATGAGTTTTACAAATCCAGGACAGCTTTAAAAATAAATTCGCCTCAGACCCATTAAGTCGTACTCTCTAGTGGCACAGCCAAGAGATGGGCTGGAAATTATCCACACTGAAGATGGGGAAGGCGAAGGATCAGAGAGGGATGCTATCTACCAGGCCCTCCCCAGGGTTACTAGAGCAACGTGCGCTTCCTGCCTCTGACGCGCTGTGCGCTGTCGCTGACTACGGTTGGATGAAAGCCCCAGATTCCGTGAGGCTCTGTTTGGTTTTTTTCTGGTAGAACTGCAGGTGCTTTTTTTGCCCACTAGAAAGATAACATTAAAGATTTTGTATCTAATTCAGCCATCTTAATCCTGTCATTTCTTTGCAAGTCCCTATAAATGCCCAGTGCTGCAAAATGCTATTTATTTTACATTTTAGTTATTTTCTTTTTATTATGGCCAGCTCAGCCCACCCTGGTGGTGGGGCTGGCGCAGCATGCGGTGCCGGGGATAGAACCGCGGTCCCTGCAGTTGCCTAAGCTT
>PVKN010011603.1:0-21487 GCA_004027915.1 Capromys pilorides | reverse complement strand
AATTGATGGTGTCCTCCAATACTGACATATAATTGAAACAGTAGAAAAACATATTTATTGAATTATTCTTAGTATCACTGGATTTCAGTAATGAAATATATTTTCTGAATACCAGAGTAACTCATTGCTTTTCAAAGCCTGATAAGTTTTCTTTAGTAGTGTTTTAAATTGTACGTAGCAAACACCGACAAAGGAAAAACATAACAGTGGGAGTTTTGAATTAGTATATGTCCCTATCTCAACTACTCTCTTATTGCTGGGACAAAACACCCAACATTCAAAATTAAGGAAGGAAAAGTTTATTTAACTCGCAGTTAATGGAGGTTTCAGTCCATACTCAGTTGACTCCAAGGCAGAGTGACACATACAGCGAGCAACCATTCATGGTGACAGCAAAGAGCAAGAACAAAGGTAGAAGCAGCAGCTTAGGCAGCTAGCAAGCCTCTTTCCCCTCCTTACATTGTAATGCAGATTACTAACCCCAGGGAAAGGGTGTAACACTCAGATCTGCAATCCCAGCATTGGATCAAGAATCCATCACAAACTCCAGAAGGCACCCCATGACTGCATGAGCCTTTGGCACAAACAACTTGACACAAACCATAACATTCTGCCCTTTGATTTCTGTTATGATTTGTCTCTAGGCATTCCCCCAAAGCCTTATGTAATCATGGGTCAGACTTCTAGAGTTGTGATTAATTCATGATGAACTGGGATTGTGGGTGATCCAAGGCTAGGATTATGGATGTGAGTACTGTTGGAAGTATTATTGTGAGTGCTGTACTCAGCCTTAGGCAGATAGCCTGATCATAAGAGAAACAGACACAGACTTTCTCTCTGCTTCCATTGCTGCTACTTCTCCTCCATTTTGCTCTCAGCTCTTTGCCACTGCCATTAACTATTGCCCTCTGTCATGTGCCACTCAGCCTTAGAGCTAGCCACGTATGGACTGAAACCTCCAGTAGCTGTGAGCTAAATAAAACTTTCCTTCCTTCATTTTGGGTGGTGGGTACTTTATTCCAGCAATGAGAGAAGAGTAACTGAGACAATCCCCAAAGACTCATGCACAACTCTTTATACAAAAGATATTTTAATCCATCTCTAAGAATTCCCAAGTCCCAACAGCTTAGCATTGCTGAAAAGTTCAAGCTCCAAGTCTCCTCCAAGGTCTAAGGCAAATTCTTAGCTGTGAGCCCCTCTACAAATGAAAAGTTAAACACTTTCAATATTCGATGATACAAGAAAAAAATTACCATTACAAAAGGTACACACAGCAGAGGAATACAAAGCATTGCCTGGCAATTGCAAGGTCTTGGGTTTGATCCCCGGTACTGAAAAAAATTGCAATATTATTTTTATCACTATATTCTACCTTATATCCCACGGTACACTTATCAAAAAGCTTCAGAAAAGTAAAAATTACCTTTTTTACTGATAAATGCTGCAAACCCTGTGCCAGTGAGACAGCTTAGTAGTCTAAAGGTGCCTGCTTAGGCAAGCTTAGGCAGGCTCAGGGGATGGCAGTTGAACCCCCTGCACAAAAGCCACACCAGCCCTGCCTTGAGGGTGGGCTGAGTCAGCCCCCCCAAAAATGTTAGAACCCCTGTTCTACTGAAATATACATACTCTATCATACATCAAAGGTTATTCTGTGTATTTCTTACACATTTTTAAAATAATTCCAAAGTGAGAGATCATAATACATTGATTCCAAAGCTCTAAAACATTGAATGTGACTGATGGTTTGCTAATATTTTTTTTCTAGTTAAAAAGTTTAGTTGTAGCTGGGCAAAGAACTATAAACCTATAAGCCTAGTTATTCTGAAGACTAAGGTTAGAAAATCCCAAGTACAAATCCACAGTGACCAACTTAGTGATACCCTGTCTCAAAATAAAAAAAAGACCTGGAAGTGTAGCTCAGTGGTGGCATGCTTGCCTACGACACACCAGACCTCAGGTTCAACCCCATACACTGGGGAAAACAGAGACATCTAGCAAATGTCATCCTCTGGAACACTGAGTAAATACCTGTAAAGGGCATAAACCTCTCAGCATTTGAGGATTGCCAAATGTCACCTGTGTAATTTAATAAGCTCTGTAGATTCTAATGTAATTTTTAGAAAAATTTTAATGACCTATATATGTATAAAAATCTTTTCCTCCAGTCTTTGTGTAGCAACTATTAAATACCTACATCAAACATTTTGCAAGGTAAATAACCCAGTATTTCAAATTTTAAGATCACCTTTTGATCTGCATTTCAAGTGATGTAACATCCTGGCCACTGATCCAATAACAGGAATGAGTACTTAAAAGCCTTGATAGCTTTTTCCTCCAGCCTAGTCTCTAACATTCTCCTTCCCTTTCTGCCTCCTTTCTCTTATTAGCCTATGAAATGACTTTTTCTTCATGTGTATGCTCCTGGTGGATCAAATCCAACATCACTCTATTATTGAACTACATTCCCACTTTATTATTTATTACTATATTTATTTTGAGACAGAGTCTTGCTAAATGGTCCAGGTCAGAATTGTCATTCTCCTCCCTCAACCTTGCTAAGTACTAGAGTCAAAAACTTTCTTTAGCTTTGAACAGCATAGGAAGTGCAGGTTAAATGTTCAGCCTGTCATTCAAGGCTCCCCATGGCCTGAGCAAACTTTCCCTTCCCCCTTTCAAGGTTTTCAGTACCCCAGTGAAACAGATTGTTTCTCTGGAGGATGCATGCTTACCCTGTGATGCTTTCCCTCTCAGATTCCTTTGTTCTTTTTGATGTTCTACAGCTACGGATAATTTTTCCTGTCATTCTCTCATCTCTCCAATCAGGGCTGTATCATACAGTTCACAGTGTGACTTACTGCATCTAAGATATAGCAGAATACTACACATAAACATTCTTGCATGGATTGATATGCTCACTTTTGAGAAAGAAAAAAAATGAAAAGAACTTGCAAATAGAGTGATCCTCTAGCTAACCATTGTAACATGGTCACTTTTGATACATTTTGGGGTGAGAAAGTTTTACAGTCATCTCCCCACAAATCCATTGTTCTTTGTGGTGGTAGTATACACATTAATGTTTTTCAGTCCTTTGGTGAGCCTTGCTCTAACAAGAGCTCTTTTAAAAAGGATTTTGCAATCTAGTTGCAACAAAACATAAATTTAGTCAATAAAGTGGGGATGAAATAAGAATTATGAGAACAATGATCTTTAAAGGATTCTTTTTTCTTTTCTATTTTAGAGACCATTTCAGAAGTTGATGCATGGCTTTTCAGCCTGTGTGAAAAGAAGGCTTTTTAAAAAGAATTCCTTTGTCTGAACTGTGGTTAAAAAAATCACAAAAAGCCTTAAAATAAAGTCACTTAGGCAATTCCCCCAACTTCAGAGGACTGCACAAAGCCCACTTAGAAAGAAATGTTCAGAACCAGGGAACCTGAGGATGGACCTGAACTTCGACATTGTTTCTTTTTGATAGAAGAAGGCATTAAGCATCCCTTAAAGGTGAGTTTTATTTTCCTATTTAAATAGTCTGTACTCAATTATTTCCGATGAACATTTATTGTCTATTAAAAATATTTTTTTCAGTTTTACCACTCAGGAGGCCCCATCTGAATCAAATCCAATTCTCAGTGACACAAGTTTACATAATTCTTGGATTACAAAAGAACTCACCACAGTATGCTTCCAAATAATTGGTTTTCTTGTTACATTTAAAAGATCATTCGAGTCACAACTTCCCAGAAACCTCTTCTGTGCAAGTCAGGTCTATGTAGGCATGAATGTTAGGTAATATGCAGTCTCTGTAAAGTTTATGGTTTTGAGCTGCCCTACACTTCCAGTGAATACAGTGAGAATCCTGAAACCAGAATCTAATGAAACTAAGACAGAGAGAAAAGAGTACTAAGAGTTACTGAAGAAATAATTGCCCTCCGTGTCATGATATTACCAACATACTGCTTATCCTTACATCAGAAAGTCAGTAAAGTTACTCATTGATGACAACCATAATCATTCTATCTAGATTCCTTTTCACACAAAAAAAAAAATCTAAAAATTCAGTTTTGTATGGTTCAATATTAGTGTAAAGACTTTGAAGAAATTGTTAATTTGGCTTAAAATCTTTCATTTTATTGATGAATTTAAACAAGTGAATTAAACATAATGAGGACAATGACCTGGGCTTCCTTTCTCTCTTCTTTTTTAAAAAAATTTGTTACTACATGTTCATAGTTCATAAAGTTTGCATTCTCCTTGGGGAGCAGGTGTATGTACATAACACATCTTGATTCTTTTTAATCCCTTTCTCCTCCCCACTTACCTCCCTCCCTCCATCTCTAAATCCTCTTTCCCCATTTTTATTCTTATTGTTCTTATTTTAGTTGATGTTTCTGACAGGGAATATTTACATTCATTGTGGGAACATCCATTTCAAAAGCCACATGCAGATCTGGAAACTAAATACCACTATGCCCCATCCTCTCTTAGTGAGAAATTGTGACCCTGTATCTATGTACGGCATTGATTTCTGAACAATCAGCCAAGTTAAGGTGTGATCATTTATACAGACAAGCTCACTGCACTTTCTTATAGCTGAAACATCCCTGGAGGCCTTTTCAATTTCTCAATGTCAGAGAGTCTAATTTTTATGGATCTTAAGTCTAAAATTAAAAAACATGGAATATCATGATTACCTACAATATGAAATATTTACTAGTATAAGTAAAACCATTTTCTCTGTAACAAAAGCACTTTATATTAAAGCATGTGACCAACTACCTTCTGAATGGTGACTTGCTTGAAACAAGATGAACAGAAATGCCCTGAAAAAAAAATTAGAATTCCCAGAGAAGTATTTTGAAGTCACACTTGACTGCTTTTGAGCCATAATTTGATGAATATTGTTTTTGTCTATTTGTTTACAGCTCAACTAAACCCTTAATAGCTTTCTGCGTGATCATCTCAAATGTTTCACGTGCCATCTGGACATCTATGAGCTTCACCTGGGTGTCTCCATGCTTATCATGTTGGCCAGTAGGATAGTGTCCTCAGTAGCTAGCTCCCACTAGGCAGACCAGCTGTGTTCCACCTGGACCCCTGTCTTATAGCATACAAGTCAATAGCATCTTCCCATGGGAACCAGGAGTCACCTCATCCTGTTGCTCCTCCAAAGCTTATTGCCCATGCCCATTCTGGCTCCTTCTACTTATGAGCTTAATTTTGTTTGGTTCCGCATAGTGCCCTCTCCTGGAGGATGGATAGATTGAATTAAGAATCTACTGCCAGTCTCACGTGTCCCACCTGTCCTCTGTACCACCTTTGATCCTCTTGAAACACTGCAAAGAAGGATGCCTCCTTCATCAACGGCATGGATAGGAGTGGGTCAAAATGTTCCTTCAATTCATAAAATGTAGTGACTAACTGGGCAGACTTAGTGCTCTGTGTCAAGTGAAGAATTTCATGCTCAATCATCTGCCATGCCTCTGGATGAGGAAGGAAGTGAGTCAGAAATGACATCAGTCAGAAACTATGTCTCTCCATGCAGTTCCATGTATGCAAATGCTATAGTGCTCAGGAATAAGTAACTAGAGCAAAAAAAAAAAAAGCATGGGCACATAGAGTGGCCACTTTGTTCTACCACCAGCGAAGCTGATCCAGGTGCTTTCTGTCCTCCACAAAAATTATTCACCTAGATTCTGGTGTTAATATTTGAACTATTGAGAAAGACTGAACATTTCATGAGCCCTTGAAATTAGAGTGGGTATACCCTGAATTACTATCCCCATTCATGTGCTTCTCCAGAGAATTATTTTCTGAAATCCCTTTTAAAAATCACGCTAAATGATACTATTTTCTCAGCACATCCTAAACTGAATGTTTAAAAAAGGGAACTTGATGCACAGCCCATGTCTACTCTGCACAGTGTTGAGCTTTTGGGGGATAGCTAGTTGTCTTCCTTACTCTGTTAACTTGTTTTGCTATAAATCTAGAGACAAGGATTTAAAAGTAATCTTTTAAGTGCCTGTTAAGTAACCCTTAAGAGTACCTTTTAAGAGAAAGAGAAATGGAATGAAAGTGGGCAGGAGATAGTTATGTGTCATGGTTTGGGGTTTTTGCAAGGGGAACAACACAATACAGGACACATTTTATAATAGGTATTGTACAATGAATCACTGAAAGAGATATATACAGGGTCTAGAGATTATAGCAATGTGTCCCACAAGCTGAACTGGAGGTCTATAGCCCACAACAAATTTCGTGCAGACCTGTTTCACAGATCTATGCTGGAAAGGCCCAAAGGTCAGTGGTAGAGGCTAGAAAGTCTATGCCAGTGGGATGAAGAAGCTGTGCTAGCAAGCTGAGGGATCTGAATTACAGCCAGGAAGCAATGCTTAAAGTAAGTGCCAGAGCTCTCCTGAAGTACCACAGCCATCCTCAGTGACAGCGAGGTGCTGAGCTTCTCCAGTGATAAGGAACGCCAAGCTCCCATCAGGAGAGCCAACGTGACAAGCTTCTTCATGACGCTGAGCTGAACACCATCTTTCACTCCAGAGACAGGAGTTGATGCTCAAGATGAGGATGAAAGCTTCTCCAAAGCTTCTCCAAATCAGGAAAGCAAGCATGACCAAATCCTCCAGCAGAACAGCCGAGGAGAACTAGCAGCTTCTAACACATCCAATAGCTTCTCCAAACAGCATCTCTAACAGCGTTTCAACAGTTTCCCTGTTCTGCCTTTATGCTGCTGGCAACCATCGTCTTGTGGTGCTCCCACACACAGCACCATGCCAGTTTAATTCAGCTGGGCATAGCAAGTTGACTACCCATTAGAAATCCACTAAACTATGCAATGCTTTGGCAAGCAAGATGTCACTGTGCACATCTGCAGCTTCATCTCACTGGAAGGTTCTGAGGGACATGTGTTGAATATGCATCTTGGAGCTATGTCAATCAAAAAACAACATGGGGTATTTATCTAAAAATCAAAAGATGGCTTAACCCAAGAGTTTTCTGATACTTCTGTCTTCTTCACACAAAGGGCATCTTATTCCAAATAGCCCTTGTAGTCACCACCACCTAGACCATGCTACATCTTTTAACTATAGTTTCTTTGTATTTTTTATGATCTCCACAAGTAGTACAACTTATTTGCAACTGCCTGTGTCATGTGTGAGAAAGTAGGAAACAAAGGTCTGACACTGTTTTGTTCATTTGACCACAGAATAAATCTCATGCATCCTAGATGCTCAGTAAGGCAGGAATGTTCACATAAATGAATGCTAGGAAGTGGTGAAACCCTTTGGAGGACAAAGATCTGCTTTTAAGTAAAATGGGTTGACAGATGTCACATTTACGTAGAACAAAGAATGCTAACTAGGTAGACTCTAAATGCTCCCATGTGCTCATGTTTAGGAAGCATTCTTGGAAGCAACATCTATAAATGGAACAGCACTGGCAATGCCTGGCTTGAGGCCCAGCCCAATGAGAATGCTGCTAGGAAGAGGCAAGGTACTAAATCAGGAGTTAAGGAATCTGGATGCATGGGTTCGAATGAGAAAAACAAAGGACAATAATGATAATTGCTCTCAAACAATGTGGAGGACACTCATTTAAAAGAAGGATTAAAGGCATAAATTAGGATCAACCAACAAATGCCACTGGTAAATGATATTTAACTCCAACTAGAAATTAAGTCTTTCTTCTGTGTTGTGACTTGCAGCGAGACGTTCCCTCAAGGGCTCCTGTGGTTATAGATGGAGCTCTTTTGAGTCCCACTTAGCTCTAGAGCATGACATTCTGGGTGTAAGGGTACGCGGCTGCTATATTAGTTCACTATTGGTTTGAAATAGTTCTGAGTGTGGAAAATGGGAAGCTCCCAAGTAGGTATGGGGGCCGCCCAACCTACGGGCAGGTAGCCTGGATGTACTACAAGGTGCAGAAAGAGCGCTGCCACTGCCACTGCCACTCGCTGCTTGCTGCTTGCTGCCTCACTCCTTCACAGCTTTCCTGCCTTCCTGCCTTCAGCGTGCCATGAAGTGTTTCTTTCTATGGTGCCCCCCTGCCTTGGTGCCAGCCAACTCATAAATTGAGACCTCTGTAACCAGTGACTTAAATGAAACGTTCCTCCTTTGGCTTTGGGTGTTGGGTATTTTGTCTCAGCAATGAGAAAGTAACTAAGGCCCATTGAAGACCAGAATTTTTCCATTTCTGAAATGGGTAAAGCATAGATGCCCTTCATTTTCCAAATTTTTTGGTAGGAAATGAAGCTTATCCCTCCACATTTCTCAGCCCTGCTACTACACCCTATGTTTGAAATACTTTTCCTAGCATATTTATGTAGTGACATCATCATCTTAACCCTAGGTCTATTAAATGCTCTTCAGAATTCCTCTCTGACCAGAGACAGGTTTTTTTGTTTGTTTGTTTGTTTGTTTTTGCTTTACATTACTACAGGAAGTACTATATGTTCATGTTTGAAATAGAGGATAGAAGAACACATTCCAACTACTTGCTAGGAATGAAGGCTAAGCAATCAGGTTGCCTGATTAACTCCTTGCCCCATCCCTTAGCAGCACTGGGCAAGTCACTCTCCTTGCTCAGTCTACATCTAGAATATAAGCAAGGGCCAGCCAGATGGCTCAGCAGATTAAAGCTCCTACTTAGGCAGATGCATGACCAGAATTTGATCCCTGGTGTGCCACACAGGCCCCACGCCCCAGGGCACTCTGAGAATGGCAGCTGAGAATGGGCATGATGGTGTGCACCTGTAATCCCAGCACTTGGGCAGCTGAAAAGAAGAGTATCACTCCCAGACTGATCTATGTAGAGAGACCCTGAAGACTCTGTACTAAATGCATTAAAATTTTTAAAAATAAAAATATAGTCAGTGGGATATTTTCCCCCATCTAGGGCCACCATAAGACTGAAACAGGGTAATAAAGTACAGATCCCTCAGTATTTGTAAAGGGTTTATTCCGGGACCCCTACCCTTCATATCCCATCTAGAAAATGACATAATATTTGCAGATAATCTATGAATCCCTTAAATAATCTCTAGATTGCTCATAATACCTAACAAATTATAAATTTTCTGTTACTAGTTATTATGTCATATTGTTTAGGGAATAATGACAAAAATCTATCCATGTTTAGTATACACTTAATATTTTAATCGTATTTTATTAGAATCCTTAAATAAGAAACCTGAGATACAGATAGCCAACTATAATAATTAATTTGCTAATTAAATAATAACAAATCACAATAAGTTTTGAAACATATTTTCTATTACAATAGAAATATACTGTCTTTATGTTTGTTTGTACATGATGTATATCTTGCACTAGACTGCAGATTACATGGGAGTTGGGAGCTAATTTGTCTTATAACCCTTGTACTTACAAGACATGGTACATGCTTTATATGTAACATGCAATAGGAGATCTATGAGTATTTGTGAAATAGAAGGTTCCGTCCATCCTGGGAGTGTGGCGTGCAGTAGTGTCCCGCTGTGTGCAAGCCACGGAATTCACAAGAGAACCCACTGCCTGGATCGCAAGTAGCTCGCAGCCTGCAGCAGCCCTGCCCTTGTGGGTCATCGCTGGGTTCACCCAAGGCCACACTCCCTCCTTCTTGCAGCTACTGCTGAGCCCAGGGGAGCTTCCAGCACTGCACCCCTCCTGCTGCAAGGGAAAATCTGCTCTTCAGCCTCCATCCACCTTACCAGCTATGAATACAAGTGCACTGCGTTAGGAACAGACACGTGGACCGATTCCAAAACAATTATAATGAGTGGAATTCTGCCCGTGAACTTTCACTAGGTTATTAGCCTTGTTTTCAAGTATTGCTACAACAATTTATCATTTTCATAAAAAAAAAACTAGTACAGATGAGTTGGGATTGCAAGAAAATATAATTTTAAACAGAAAGTTGTCAGATATTGTAATATGTTCTACATGTAAGATCGCTAAAGGTGAGCACCTCAGCAGACGGACAGCTTTGTGTGGTATTCCTTCTCTTCCCAAGTATCTTTGGTATTCTATGGAGAGCTGAATTATTACATTCAGATTCACTTTATCAAAAACAGGGAGGGAAAATAGACCTTGTATAGTTGGCAGAAGTTATGGGTAAAGAGTGTACAAATTACTGTGCTTCCCACTTTTAATTTAAGAGTACTGGGCCTATGAGATGGCTCAGTGGTCTAAAGTGCGTGCTTGGGCAAGCCTAGGCAACCACAGGAACCGAGGTTCCATCCCTGGCACCACATGCTGCACCAGCCCCACCCCCAGGCCAGACTGAGGGAGCCATAAAGTTTAAAAAAAAAAAAAAAAAGAGTCCTGAGAAATCACTTGAGGAAGGGTGTTTTAAGGAAGTGACATCAGTTAAGAAAAGACTTGAAAAGACTTAAAGGGTTTCTTTTTAAACGAAGAAAATGGATATAATTTGGAGGAATCAGAGCAGACCTCAACTGTCTGTTTAAAGAGATGGCTGGGCCAGAATGGGGCATTCACATATCCTGAAGAGGCTTTCTATGTGTGGCCTAAATTCCTGCCCGACCTAAATTTGAGAAAGTATTACTTCTTTGAGATTCTCTGTAATTGTTCCCTTTTATCTTGCAATGTTGCCAAAATTCCTCCCCTCTGTTGTTAAGACAAAACACCACCATCAGAAGTCACCTTGCTTACTGAAGAAAGCCCTGCAGTGTGAACCTCAAAAGTAAATATTGAAAAGGAAGAAAGTAACTCAGAGACAGAAAACCTCACCCCGCGACTCATGGCCTATAACCCTAAAACAGATTGGCTCATGAACTTCACTAGCAACACTCTTGGCAAAAGTATAAGAAAATCTCCTGGATCTCAGACTACAAAATCCAGAACTAACGGCCCGCCAAATAGCTCAGCAGATTAAAGCACCTGCAAGCAGGCACAGGGACCGGGATTCAATTCCCAGGCCTGCCTGCTGGGCCTGCTCCTGCCCCCAGGATGTGCTGAGACAGTGAGTGAGACTGGGTGTGGTGGTGCACCTGTAATCCCAGCACTTGGGAGGCTGTAAACAGGAAAGTCACTATGAGTCCAATCTATTAGTGAGACCCTGAACACCCTGAAGACCCTTCCCTAAAATACTGAAAAAAATTTTTTTTTAAAATCCAGAACTAGTCCAAGAATCTGAGATATGCTACAAAAAATATTAACAATAAAAGGCAAAGTCAATTAGTTGTACTTTATCAAAATCAAAGACTTTTGCTCTGCAAAAGGCCCTGTTAAGAGGATGAGATGACAAATCACAGTCTGAATAAAATTATTTACAAGTCATACATTTGACGAAGGAGTAGTAGCTAGAATATATTAACTCTCTCTATGTGTTGTATCTTTTTCTTAACTCTGCAACTAATTGAAAATACTTTTATCCTCGCTGGGGTCATTTTTTCCTCCTTCATTTTAGCTCCTGTTTACTTTTCTGGAATCGGTTACAGGTAGCATCCTCCAGCAAATCTTCACTGATTCTTACCAAGCTGAAGAAGTTCCCTGTCTGAAGGTTTTCAAAGCTCTTGAAATTGTCCTGCTTTAGCACAGCCTTGAAATTATGTGTCAGAGTTCTCTCATAAACCACCAAGAATGGGAAAGCAGAGAAGATTTTTTTTGATTGAAGAAATTATCACAGCAACAAGCAGATAATTGTCAGCCAATCTATAATGCTGATGAGTAAACGAAGACAGCCACTGCTGGTAGCTTCGTGGTGATCCCCTGGTGTGCATCTGAAAACAGGAACAGTGGCCCCCTAGGAAAAGAAATCAAAATTTCCACAAATAATTATGAAAATGCTTTTCACCACACTACCTTATTACTAACCAAGCCACTCCTTCTGTCCTGTGAGAAATCTGTACCCTTCAGCGTTCCTTGTGATGCGTACTCTTCTAGCTTTCTGGTTGGCTAATCCATCTAGAGTCTGTGCTTGGAAAATTGTAAGCAAATAGGCCCAAGATTTATAGATTTAAGTTAATTTTCATACATATTTGCAAAACTCCCTACTGTGGCCTATGAATAATTGACAATCCCTTGGGAAAAATACATCCATAAATTCAGATCTCCCCCCATTTCAGAAGTATGCTTCTGTCACTTTTTGTATATATTTCAAAGTTCTATGATATTATAGGCACAGTACCAGAGGCAGCTGCGAAGAGTTGTCAAGTGTTGCAAGAGTATAGAGAGAAAAAATACCATGCCTACACACTTACATATGTATGCGTGTGTGTGTGTGCTTTTATATATTTGCATATATACACATCAGATAAATATATCAGATCATAATTACTAAGGTTTGTGGCCAAGGAAAGAAGAAGAGTTTTCCCTAAGCACGGTGACTCCTATGTCGCATTACCTCCTCTAGATTTTTGCCACTAAGATCTGAATGGTTTCTGATGAACTGCTGCCTACTGGGCACTTCCACTGGAATCAAGGCTCCAGTTGGTGGCATTTTCATGACCTCATAGTAAAGGTGCAAGATAAGGCTGAGCAAGCGAGGCATGCGGCACACACTTTGTGAGAGGCGAAGCTGGGAGCATCACACGTTCAAACCCAGTCTGATCAACTTAAGAGACTCGCTTAAATTTAAGAAGGGTTTTGGAAGGTATTTCACTATGAAGACCCTGAATTCAATTCCCAGTGCAATAAATAAATAAATAAATAAATAAATAAATAAATAATAATAATAAAACAATGATAAGAGCAGACCATCTGGGGAGCTCCAAGCAGCTCTCTTTTTCTAGGAGAAAAGTGTGGAGTTAGAGAGAAAGTGATAAATTGGGACCAGGCCATGAAAGAGTCAGAATGCAGGTGCAGATCCTCAGCTTGGATTACAGTCACCTAAGATCTCACACCTGGCAAGTATTATTTCATTTCTGCTGTGAGGCATCAATCTGTAGTTGTAACAAAAACTAAATCAAAACAATTGCTACTTCATTCATGGCGCAATGCTCCCGTACCCATGGTGTGACCAAGGGAGGGAGTGGCTCCAAGGGAAGCTCTGAGACGCTCAGACCACGGTATTAAATGGGTCATCAAATCACACCTCCTCTATTATATGTAAAACAATAGGGCCTTTAACTTTCTAAAGATTTTTCACAATGAAAATACTGGTTTCACATTGTACAAATTATGCAGGATGAGCAGGATGCAACAGCTTTATTGCTAATAAGAATGACAAATTACAATCACAGAGCGCTCCAGCTTTCTAAGGTCTCATCCCATCTATTGTTTCACGCTTTATCCTCAATGCAACCTTGTGCACATGATGACAAGGATATTAAGCAATTTGCTTAATGGCAGTTCTGGGAATAAGACACAGATCCTCCCGGGTGTGTTCAATAATTACTTGTTTATGAGCTGACCTCTTGGGATTCTCACACAGAAAAAAGTGCCATGAATCTTAGGCCAGTTCCTAGACTCCCTCATGTCAGTTTAAGTTAAAACAAAGTTACCCACTTAAAACATTTTTTGATTATGCGATAATCTTATTCATGCTCTCCTCAGTGATAGTAGCCACATTTAATTTCATAAAAATCCAGTTTCAGCTCGCATCTTGAAGTCTCTAGTGTTCAATAGGTTATGATGATACATGGTGCGGACAGAATATATGATAAAGTACATTAAAATGTGGGCATAAATTGTGTTTAAACACGAAGACGAGGTGAAGCAAATTTAACTAAGGGTAAAAAATGTTATTTATTTGTTAATTAGCAAAATAATTAGATGTAAAGACAACTAATCAAAATGAAAAAATATGCAATAAAAACTTTTGATATTAATTGGGCAATCTGGAAATGAAAAATATGAAAATTTACATTAGATAAGATGAAAAAAGAATAAGTTCCATTGAAAACTGCTATGAATCAGAAAGGATGATCTTTATAGAAGTAACAAGATAGGTGCTGGAAACCAATATAGCTGGCATATAGATTTTAAAGGGTTCATAAATTAATACCTAAACCAGAACTTCAGCAGAATTATGACAGATGCAAAACTTTGAATAGAATATGTACTCAAATCTGTGGCTAGAACTTTACATCATAGGTGGCTGGTGAGATGGTTGCGGTCTAAAGCACCTGCTCAAGAAAGTTTAGGCAACCTCAGGGACCACGGTTGGATCCCCGGCACCACATGCTGCGCCAGCCCCACCCCCAGGGTAGGTTGAGCCAGCCACTAAAAAAAAAAAAAAAAGAAGACTCTACATCATAATAATCTATCATTTGAAGAAATCAAGGTCCGTATCTATTTCTTTGGTAAGTTCCAAATCACAGGCTAAGTCTCAGATCCACACACAGCTAATTCTAGAATTTTTAGAACTTGCCACACGAAGAGGTGCATGTTCCCTGTGGCCCGTCCACATTCCCAGTCCTCAGTACTGTTCCTTCCTCTTTTGTGTACCACTGAATGAAAAAAAATTCAACAGTATATCTAGGAGGGTGGGCCTAAAAAAGTGTTCATGGCATGATCTATAAAGGAACTGGGCAGGGAAGTGAGGGTCCCAGGCTCCTGCATCAGCCACAGACCTGGCACTTGGGGTGCAGGAAGCACTTCTCCTTGACCCCAGGAATTCTTCCTTCATTGGGAAAGCTGAGACTAGGATAAGGCAGTAAGGGTCTGCTGAAACATCTTCACTTAGTGGGGTCTTCCTTTCCCAGGTCTTGGAGAGGCTTTTTCTATAAGTTCATCCTACAGAACCGGAGGTCAGCAAACCAGTTTCACACATATGATATCCCTTAATCCATTACCACTATGTAGGATCACACTGTCAGCCATCTGTTATGGAGGGAGATAAGCCATGCTAGCATAGAGCCAAACTACAAGAGCCAACCTTGAGGCCTCTTCTAAAATACTTGGCTTCAAGATTTTGGAAATATTTGAAGTGCATGGAGCTCCCATGATGAAGACTGTGATATCATTTAGCTGCCTAATTCTGCTTAGGATTCCATTGGATCCCAGCAAGCACCTTGGATTCCCACAAAACAATCATCTCGTGAGCAAGGAGGTAGGTAGATGAGGAAAGGAGATCATCCCACCTTGAAAGGAATTATTATTTATAAATGCTGAGTTATGGTGATTTTTTTTCTTCAGTTCAGTTCCATCATCCCATAGTTATTAGAATTTCTTTCCATATTCCGGAAGTGGTCATGCTGACATTGCTTGTTGGGGATTTTGTTTGTGTATGTGTCTGCCTCTTTAGTTTTGGAAATTTTGATCTTTCAGTATTTTCAGCGTCTACTTAAAAATTGTACTAGCATTGCTAGTTACATGCCTTTTAACATGAAAATAGAACATTTTTTGTCTTAAGGCTGTTTACACAGCTAGACATATAGGAACAACTTCACAGGCCTTTATGATTGGAAAAAGCCTGCGAAGTGTAAGCTGCCATATTAAACTAGTTAAAAATTATGTGAGCATAGATCAGGCTAATAACCACTCCTAATTAGGTTGAAGTACAGCAGGCACCTTGCTGTCCAGTAGCCCATGATACCCACAAAGATAAAGGCCTCTGATTAAGGTGATAGAAATGTATTTCTCATTAAAATTTTATCCTTGAAAAATTTGGAAAAAACCTCTTGACTTTGCTTCATACCATGTGGTAACCACTGGGACCTGTGCACATTCTGAAAAAAAGATATGAAGAATTTAATCTGGTGAATCTGCCCATGATACACACACACACACACACACACACACACACACACACACACACTACACATAAGCCCACATATGCACACACAGGGTTCATCTCATATTCACCAACTAAGGCCAGAATCATTAACACATGCAACGCATTACAAAGCTCACCCCATCAGGCATCTTGAGAAAACAAAAGCACACTTTCAGGGACAGTGCTCGGTTGCATCAACTTTTACCATAAGAGATGCCCAGCAACGCTGTAAGTCACAGCAGCAAAGTTTGTCATTATGATCGAGAGCTTGGCAACTACTAAACGAAAACAAGCAGAAATTCAAAATGAATACAAAAATAACTTTACATTTTGTGAGAAAGCACAAGGAAAGAAGACTATAATATCATAAATAACTTTTTTCCAGTTAAGTTTGCACTTTTATTCTTGAACCCCATTTAGGAAACAATAGAACAGGATGCCATGAGACTCAGGGGTCATTTTCCATTAGACTTAAATTAGTATAATTGAAAGCATGACAGGAGTGTGATGTTGGAGATCTATTGTCCAGAGATTATGTGAAAATAATACATAGCCTTTTCTTAATTTCATTTTCAAATGCTGTTACTAAATCCCACGTCAGAAGCTCCAGTGGCACAATCAGTGAGTGTGTGGCACTCATAAACCCCATGTCAGATCATCGGGCAATGCCTATAAGTATTTTTATCTGCAAATTATCTTATCTTATACATAATGCTCACAAGAATAACAATTCAAATGTAAAAATATTTCTTGAACACATTTCTTTTCTGAGCTAACAGAAAGAGTTTTCAATCATGCAGACAAAAGTGAGAGACATGTTGTTATGGTTTATGTCTAGTTGTCCTCCCAAAGCCTCATGCAATCATGGGGCAGGGACTTCTAGAGTCTGAGACTTGAGTCATGATCCACTGGGATTATGTGTTTTAGTATGGATGGGATTATGGGTATGAGTCCTTCTGGGATTATGGGTGTGGCCTAAGGCAGATAGGTTGAGGCAGAGAGCCTGAATGTAATATAAAGAGAGACAGAGAGACAGATGCTGGTTGTTGCTCTCTGCATCCTGGTTGGTTGGTTGCCTCTGTCACCGTTTTGTTGCTGTTCTGCCACCAGGAACTGGATGCTCTCTGTCCTGTTTCCACTCAGCCTTGGGCCAGCCGAATATGGACTGAAACCTCCAGCAACTGTGAACTAAATAAACCTTTCCTTCCTTCATTTTGAGTGTCAGTATTTGTCCCAGCAACAAGTAAAAAGTAACTAAGACACATGTCCAAATAATGAACGTAAAACTTTCTTAGAATGGCCTTTGTACTTTAAAGCTATGCATGAAACAATATGAAAGATACAATAACTCCTGGTTCTGATATATAGTCCTGTATGTTATGAACAAACAATAACGTAGGCAGGATGGCGACCCTGAGCAGGATGTAGCACACGCCAGGTTCCACCAATGTTATTCAATGAACGCTCATTGACAAGTTACTTCTCTTTTAGAAGCTTGTTCTCAGTGGGAAAATTTAATACCATTATCCCGAAAAGGCTTTAGTAGAATCTTTTCCTCTAAACCTTGTTTTCTTTCCAGCCGTACTTGTCTAACTTTCTGAATGAGGTGAACCAGGCTGTCTGACATTGTACATGCTTCTACTTTGTAGTAGTATCCCACTGGATGCATTAGTAAAAGCATGTTAGCTGCCTGGGTGCAGCATTTTTGCTCTAGAAAGCCTTGGGAATCCCCTTTAAAGTTTTTAACTTATTCACTTCATGCTAGAAGCAGTGGCAGAGCTTCCTAGACTTGGGACCATAGTAGTACCCCTTTACCAGGCCAAATGGTTTATAAGCACCTGCTAGGACTAATGATTGAGTTTTACCATGGTGAGGCCACTGCTCCTGGGCTTTCTGTTCTGTTTAGGGACTCTTCTGTCATTTTATGTTTAGAGTTTTATTTGTTTCTTTGGGAAATAGGTTTTCATTTAATTTTAGTATTATTTACATTATTACTTGGAGACAAATGGAAGACAAGAGGTTTACAATGGTATAGTATGCTTTGGAACAACAAAAATGTGTAGCACACCAGGATCACCAAGAGTATGCAGGCCCTTGGAAGTCAGGCCCTACAGATCTGCTCAAATGACTGGGCATGAAACGACGTGGTAGCACATGCCTGTCCTCCCAGTGCCGGAGAGACTGTGACAGGGAGATCACTCTGAGTCAGAGCTGCGTAGTGAGACCTTGTGCCAAATAAATAAATAAATAAATAAATAAACAAACAAATAAATATTTTTAAAATGACTGTGTTTAAAGTTACACAAATAGAAAGAAAATCAATGCTTGGCTATTCTATTCAGTTCAAAGCTAGAACTTGCAATCCCCACTGAGCTGCCATATTGGCTGATGTTCCAGATCCTTCCTAATTGCCTTTGCCTGTTCGGTAGCTGGGTAACACAGAGGCAGATAACATGTTGCGCGGAAGCTGGGACTCTGGCACGCAACCCCAATGAGGCGACCCTCTGACTCCATCTTCTTCTGCTCCTCTTTGCCTCCTTCTATAAGCTTGGAAGTCGCCTTTCCTCTGTGGGAAGGCCAGCACAGTTTTGTTTTTGTTTTTGTTTTTGTTTTTTACCAGGTTCTTCCATCTCCTCGTATGGAACCTTAGCCCACAAGATAGCACGGGGCGCAGCCTCCTTTTGGAATTGAGTCTCTGCAGCCTGCTGGGGTAACCTGATGACTGACGTGACCTGCTTGTGCTTCGCTTCTTCTGTTTACGGTGGACTTGGACCGGGAGCGCAGATCGGTGGGAAAGGCAGACTCAGCATGTGCCTGGCCCTAGGCGTGATGCACAGAGCTGAAAGGGGATTGAAATAATAAAAAATAAAATGGACTTTAACTGTTATTACCTCTCTGTTAATATTCAACAAGACCTCAGATATAATGACAAATCTAATAATAGTAAAGGAAAACACATTTTCCAGTAAAAATGCAAAAATTTTTTTCTAAAGTAAACATATACATTATCACTGGGAGAAAAGTGATATGCCCAACTTGATGTCAATTCACCAACGAAAGGATACAACCTAAACTGAATTTGGTAAGATCAGGCCAGATTGCCAGGTCTCAGCTTCCATTTAACGACAAGCATAAAAATTATCGAAGATACCTTGGTTTATTTTTCAGGCTGCTTTTGAAAGAAAAAAAAAATATACTTTAAATAATCATTGAAAGGTCAGTCCATCTAAGTAATGAAAACCTTGTCATTTTTAAATTAATTAACAAAACCCAAAGGCTAAAATCATACTTTTTGTCACTCTTATCAACAGCAGGGATAGGAGGGATTTAATTCAAAGTGAAATGCTATCACACACACACACACACACACACACACACACACACTATGTGGTAAATGGTAAAAATCTGCATACTTATGAAACTTGTTCCCTGGTTTTGTCATGCATTAGGCTGATCTGAAGTTGTAAAATTCAATAGTCCTTGAAGTGGTGAGATTCGGTGCTTACCTGGCCTTGCACACTACTGTATATCAGTATAAATCAGCAAAGAGGAGCAGTAAAAATTAATGAAGCCTACAATGCAAAGATACCCTTCCTGTACCATGTCTCAATGAAAACCACACCAACTTAGGTTGAACCTTTGCATGTGTAGACCCTCAGTATAGGGGAAAAGCAAAAGCTGATGAATCATTTCTGTAATAACTTTCTCTTGTATGCAGATTTCTTTCTGTCAATTTCTATAAAAGATAAAAAAACAACTCAATGAATTTAGCAAAATCAATGAAACAGTGAAAAAGTTAATACCATTGAAGTATCCAGTGCTACAGTCGCCAGTTTTGGTTGGTTGACTTGAAAAAGTAACCCACAAAATATCTCTTGTTCAGTTTCTTGGAATTTTAGAATTCCAGGTAACCACTTAATAGCATTCATTTCCTATGATTTATCTTTCCGTCCAAGCTAGAAAACCCCGAAGTTACTGATGTTTGAACTTTTCCATAAATAATTTCTCCCAAAATGGGCCAATGAGTCCAAAGCGTCATACATTCTTTTACCAACTGAGTATAAACCATCATTTGCTAAGGTTCGTGCTCACCTCATCTGAAACCACAATCTTACTGAGAAGAAGCAGTGTCTAAACACCCAAAAAGGATGCTGACATAACCTGAAATCAACACTCACTAAAACTGGACTCCAAAGGAGCTGAAAGTGTTTGCTCCTAAACAACATACTTGACAATAAAAATAGGTAACATAACAACCATTATTAATTTGCCCTTCTTGTTTTGAAAATATGTACCATGTATGATTGTATGTTGCTATTTCTGTCTTTGTTTTTGCCATTTGTTTTTGTTTTTTTTATTCTTCAAAATAAAAATAAATTTAAAAATAAAAATAAATTTAATTTTAATATTATAAAGAAGTTTTGCTCCAAGCCACGAAACATGATTGCTTTCCTACACAGAGCCTCAAATTTGTCTTTGCTTTGAGTTAAAAAATGAAACTGCTGACTTCTAAGACAAATATAAGGAGATCTCACTCTCTACCTCAGGAAATCTTTCCATATTCCATAATGTTATAGGAATAGGTTTTCCTATTAGAAATTACACTGAGTGACACTATTAACCAGGCATTAAAACACATCCTTCAATGGTCTCAGATAAAAGTGAAGAAATCTTCCCCTGCTTCAGTGAATCTAATTAGGTATTAAAGTTATTTTTTCTTCGAAGTAATAAAATGTGTCAAACTAGATTTTTCTGATTACTTTTAATAATATTTATTTTAGCATGAAGGATATCTGGCTTCCAATGGGTGCTGAGCAAGTTCAGCATATGAAGGGAGTAACTGAGTGGTAGTCTCAGCTTTGGTTGTTATGGAGTGATGGTAGACTTTTTCAAAATCTAGACCCTTGCAAGGAAGTGCACCTGAATGCAGAGAATGTGATCACTGTACTTAAGGTGAGAATAATACACTGATTTAACCAAAATGTAAAAAAAAAAAAAAAAAAAAAAAAAAAAAAAAAAAAAAAAAAAAAAAAACACCTCTCCAGTGTGAACTTAACCATGGATTTCAAGACTCTTGCTTCAGATATATAATGCCTTTCTACTTTATAACTAGCGTAGGTCCAATTTTTATCTTCATAAAGCATCATTTGTCTCACTGATGGATGTGTCATCACTTCTGTAAGTACTTTAGGGTTTTAAGAAGTTAAAACATGAAGAACCTATAAGCCAGTTAGGGTCCGGACTTCATGATGTGGACAGAATGGAGGCGATCAACAGGAACACAGAGAGAAGAGGGCCTCCAGCTGCAGGGAGCCACAGGAAACGTTACTGTTGCTTCTCCAACTACATGCACATCGTACAAAAAGGATTAGACTACAGGACGCTCAAACTGTCCTGGGAAAAGAAAACAATAACCAGAAACGTCTTTGTCTTGTCATAAGAAGAAAATGGGTATCAAAAACCAGAGCACCAATAGTTAGCAAAACATAGATACGCATATAATTAGGAAGGTAGCTGGGCATTTTAGATAACAGTGGTGTTGAAAACTGAGAACCCTTCATTTTACTCCAGTGCCACAAGTTTATAATCATGCAATCTTGGGACAATTATTTAATGTCTAAAATTCACTGCTCTCATTTTTAAAGTGGGAATAATAATTTCATCTTCATAAGGTTGTCAGGAATATTAAATAGCTAGACACATAGATATAAAATTCATACACTTTCTGCATGCCTTTATGTGTGTATTGCTTTCAGCAATTTAAAATTGAGTTTATTTCCTAAAATCTGTACGTCTTATTCTT
>PVKN010011602.1:0-21485 GCA_004027915.1 Capromys pilorides | reverse complement strand
GCAGGGGAGCCACCGCACTTGGCCCCTGGCCTTTCCTCTGAGTCCCCTTGTCTGCTCTCCAGCTGAGACGGCCCTCATCTCAGGAGCCTGACCCCAGCCAGGCCCAGGACCTGTGCTCCAAGCAGGGCCCATGGCTGTGGCAGACGCCTCAGGGTGCCTGTGTGTCCCAAGCCCCTGTGGAGCTCTCCTTCCCTGTGGGTGGCTGTGCCATGGCCCAGCCTGAACTGTCCTGTCCCGATGTAGCGTCTGCACCACATGTCCAGGGCTGCCCCCCGAGTTCTTCCAGGATGGCGCCCCAGAAAACGGCCCTGCACCACAGCCTCCAGTGTCCGCCGCGCCTGACCTCTGACAGGTTACCTCCTTTTGCAGTCCAGGTGCCCTGCTTTCCCCCACTCATAACAGCCTGCTGTAGAAACCTGCTCCCCACCCTCTGGTAAGGTCAGTTTGCAATGACCACAGCGAAAGGTCTGGAGAAATCCACAGTAGAACACACTCCACACCTGGGCCTCACTGTTCTAAAGCAGTGCAGACTCTGGTACGCACCCTGGGCTGAGGTCCGCAGACCAAGCCCCACCCCGGAGACAGCTCCGTAGCTTCTAAGGCAAAGTCTGAGCAGCACGCAAGTGGCAGGGAATCCAAAGTTCCCCTCCCCCTACACAAGGCTGCTTGGGATAAGAACTGGCCTCTGCTCACCTTGCAGGGCTGGGCTCTGGAAAGCTTGCATTGTTATGCTAAGTATGAAGACTGCCAGAAGAATATAACAAACAAACAAGCAGACGTGCACAGTATTACATGTCGTCGTCGTGCTAATAACAGAGGTAGGCATGGTGGTGCTTGCCCATAGTCCCAGCACTGAGACAGGAGGATGGCTATGAGTTTGAGGCCAACCTGGGCTACACAGCAAATCCTGTCTTGCCCCCTTGAAAAAGTGGTCTAGAAACTCATCTCCCAACTCCTGAGGCTGACATCTGTCAAGGGCCTCTAGAATCTCACAGCCTGGCATTTGATTTTTTTTTTTTCCTTAGCTTTTTTAGACAGGGCTTCCCTTTGTAGTCCAGGCCAGCTTTGAACTTTTGTTGATCCTCCTGCCTCAGCCTCCCAAGTGCCGAGGTTGCAGGTACCTGCCATTGCATCCAGGTAGAGTACCATATCCTGACACTTAATTCATTAAGAAAGCCACACCCAGGGGCCGGCGAGATGGCTCAGTGGTCTAAAGCGCCTGCTTAGGCAGCCACAGGGACTGCAGTTCGATCCCCGGCACCACATGCTGCGCCAGCCCCACCCCCAGGGCAGGCTGAGCCAGCCAGAACACAAATAAATAAATGAGGTTTAAAAAAATAAATAAATAAAATAAACTTAAAAAAAAAAAAAAAGCCACACCCAGGGCCTGCCAGATAGCTCACTGGACTAAAGGTGCAGGGGCCAGGGTTGGATCCGGGTGCGCTGTGCCAGCCCCGCCCTCAGGTGCACAGGGGCGGCTGAGATGGGGTGTGGTACGCTGCCTGTAATCCCAGCACTTGGGAGGCTGAAAACACAAGGATCACTATGAGTCTGATCTATGTTGTGAGACTCTGTAGACCCTGTACTAAATACATAAAAAGAAAGCCCCACCTGAGTCTAACCCTTTCTTTCCACAGCAGTGTGCCCTGCATGCCACCCCACTGTCAGGGAGCTGCAGCTGGGCACAGAGGCGATGGCTTCCCTCACTGGGTGAACTGGAGCCAAGTCTGGGATTGAGCCCTTACCTGCTCTGAGGCCACCTCCTGGCATCAGTTTGTTCATCCAGAGAATGGGTCCAGAGCAACATCTGCCTCACCTCTGCCTGGCTGAAGGGACACTGAGCACCTAGCGTCCGGGGCAGTGGTCACCAGTGCCAGAAGGCACGAGGACTTCATGAAGTTAGCAGTCCAGAAAAAGGCTATGATTATTTTACAGGTGAGTGTTTAGGGTTGGAGTTTGGCTTTCTGACAGTGAAGCAAAGACCAGGAGCATGGTGTCGAGGTCCGCTGTGCATCCTTAGCAGATGGTTAACTTGGGGCCCTCCTGGGACCCTTAAACCCCCTGGACTACACCCCGTTCCCCCCACAGCAGCCTAAGCTGGGGAATCCTCATGAATCCCTCCCTGGGGGGTCCCCCCATTCTGAGTGAGAGAGCTAAACCCTGAAAACAGGAGGTGGCCTTGATCTGTGGGGGTCAGAGCCAGGAGGGAAGACTGCGCCCCAATAGCCAGCCCATCAGCCACCCTGCCTTTCTGCCTGGTGGGTTTCGAGGCTCAGACTTGGGCCTCTACTGGCCCCTCTCCCCCTTCCTCTTCCCAAAGCACAGACATGGGCCTCTGGGCCCAGGAAGGGTGCTGAGGCGCCTGGCCCTGAGGTGACAGCGGTCCACCGCCAGACGCCCTGGTTGTACCTAACCAGAACCAGGGAAAGGACAAGGAAGGGCAGCAAGTGGGGCAAGCGCGCCAGCGCCGCACGGCTCCCCGGGCCTTGGATTCCTGCGCTCTGCGTGGGCACAGCGGCTTGGAGCCCCAGTCAGGCTGATACCCCTGGGAAGATACCCCTGGGGCTGCTGGCTCAGGGCAGGAGGCTGATTTTGCACCTTTTTGAATTCACACATGAATTTGCACATTCGAGAAAGTTCTATAAGTGGGGTTTGGAGATTTTTTTTAAAATACAGTATTTGTTGCTTACTTGTTTGGCTTTCTTTCCCACCTGCAGTAACAACAACTGAACCCAAGGCCTTCAAACTGAGCTAATGCCAAGCCCTTTTGAGACAAGGTCTTGCTAAATTGCCCAGGCTGGCCTCAAACTTGGAATCCTCCTGCCTCAGCATCGTAGTAGCTGGGGTTACAGGCACACTCTACAGGACTGCACCACCAGGCTAGGCTGCTGGGGTGTTACTGACATACATGGGGATGTCTCCCACAAGCCCAGGGAAAACAGTTTGGAGCAGGACCCCTGGGCCTCGCAAACAGCTCTGGGGCAGCATTCAGTCACCAAGGGTCACACCCCCAGGTCCCATTGTCCACCTCAGCAGACCGGGGAGCACTCTTTATCCCCCCACCCCAGCCTTCCACCTGGCTCAGGTGGCTTCCCGAGCCGCCCAGGCCTCGAGGGGGCCATGCGGGAGCCCTTGCAGCAAAGCCTCCCACACAGCCCTATCCAGGCGGCTCCAGAGCCCTCGCCCTCACCACAGAGCCGGGGACCCCAGGAGCCGACAGGGGGCGCCCGGGCAACAGCAGCCCAGGCGGCGGGCGCTGAGGGCCACCAGGCCCCGACTGTCGTGCCGCGCACACGCGCGCCAGCGCCCCACTCCGGGTCCACCGGGTGCGGGTGACTCCAGGCCCGCCGTGGAGAACGCAGATGAGGAACCATGGAGCTCACGGTTAGCGTCAAGGTTTAACGCCCGGGGCCGAAATTCCAGACAGATTCCGGGAGAAGCCCCTTGGCAAGTGCGGCACTTGGTCCGCGTCATCCACGGGTTCCTCCAGTCACTTCCTCCCGCTCGCGGTGCACCCCGAAACACAAAGGACCACCACCTGGGGTTGGGGGCGCAGAAGCGTACCTGCAATTCCTGCACCCTGGGAGGCTGAGGCAAGAAGACAGCAAGTCTGAGCCCAGCCTAGGTGACTCTGTGAGTTAGTGAGGCCCTGGTTGTTTGTTTGTTTGTTTTTGAGACAGTCTCTATGCAGTGAAGGCTGGCTTTGAGCTCACCTTGTAGCCCAGGCTGGCTTTGAATTCTCAGCATTCCTCTTGCCTCAGCCTCCTGAGTACAGGAATGTGCCACCATGCCCTGCCTGAGGCTGTTTCAAAATGAAAATAAAGGGCCAATGAGATAGCTCAGTGGACTAAAGCGCCTGCTTAGGCAAGTGCAAATGATCGGGGCTGGATCCCTGGCACCACATGCCATGCCGGCCCTGCCCCCAGGGTGGGCGAGTTGGTCACAGTCTGGGTAGAAGTGGGGGTGCAGTGGGGCAGGCCTGTAATCCCAGCACTGGTGAGGCTGAAAGCAGGAGGATCACAAGTCAGAGCTGTGTAGCAAGACTCTGCAACAACCAAAAAGAAAAAAAAGAGAAGGAAGAGGAGGAGAGGAAGAGGAGAAGAGGAAGAGGAAGAAGAGAAAGAAGAGGAGAAGGAGGAAGAGAAGGAGAAGAAGAGGAGAACGAGCCAGTGTTCAATCCTTGGTACCCAAAACAGAGCAGGAGGAGGAGGCAGGGAGGCAGAAGGGAGAGGCTCAGCCCTGCAGCCCAGCAGCAAGCCACCGCTGGAGCACCTCGGCGCAGCAGAGCCTGAGCTCCGCTGAGGTCCAGCTCCACCTGGAAATCCTCCCACGCCGCACTTGGGCTGCGGAGGCCCTGCCTGGACGCCACCAGATTGCATTGCCCTGCCTACCTCAAGCCACTGGGACCTGGCAAGGCCTGCAGCTGCGGTACCTACCACGGCCGCAGTGGCTGGTGTGCCACACCTGCCCGGAGGCAAGGGGCTTGCTGAGCCGGTCCACAGGCACACATCCAGGCCACATCCTGGACCACACTAGGGAGGACTCGCGGAGCCAGAGCCCGGGGCAGGGCTGCAGCGGGATGGACAATGGACAGTGAGATGCAGGAAGAGGGGACACAGAAGGGAGTCCGGGGATGGAAGCACTGGGCTAGGAGTCACCTGCCTCTTCCCAGAGTCACCAGAGCACATCTGTCCTTGGAAGGGACATCCTACTCAGGCCCCAGGGCCCTGGGTAACACATTCCTTGGGGTCTCTGAGGTCTGCAGCAGCAGCCAGGCCACGCCCACTGAGCCCCTGTCCACCCTCTGTGCCAACCTTCCATGGTGGCTGTTGAGCAGTTGCCTGTCACCTTAAAGGCGTGGTTCTTCCTGTGGCTGTGGCCATGGCCGTGGGCAGGCCTGTGGCCGGGGCTAGGAGGAGGCTTCAGGGGTACCTGGGACCCTGGAGAGCAGGTGTTCCCGAGGTGCTCAGACTCTGACCTGTATCCTGTCTTCCGGCAGCTCTGTTTTCATGGCCAGCATCTCCCGGGCGTAGACATCTGGGTAATGGGCTTCGTTGAATGCCTTCTCCAGCTCCTCCAGCTGGTAGGAAGTAAAGATTGTCCTGAGGAAGCAAGACCAGACACTCAGGGCCGAGGGCACGAACAGGTCCCAAGGAGCACAGACGGGCCCTGGCCCATGCCTCCGGGAAGGGCCCACTCTCAGGCTGGCTTGGCACAGATAACACAATCTCCCCCCACACACACACTCTCCACACTGAGCTGAGTCTGGGGGAAAGGGGGATAAGGAGGACATTTTTATTTTTATTTACTTATTTTGGCGGGACTGGGGTTCGAACACACGACCTTGCACTTGCCAGGCAGGCACTTGTGCCATGGAGCTATCTCCCTGGCCCCTAAGGAGGACATTTTTAGAGGACTGGAAAAAGCCTCTCATCCCAAGCACAGACAGGAGACCTTATCCAAAGTATCAGGGGCCAGGGAGACAGCTCCATGGCACAAGTGCCTGCCTGGCAAGTGCAAGGTCATGAGCTTGAACCCACACACACACAAAAAAGTATTCCAGCCCACCCAGCAGCCGCCTGGCTGCTCCAGGAGGCTACAGTCAATGTTAAATCCACTCAACTTTCAAGATTCACCAGAAAGCCACATGCAGCCTCCACCTCCATGTCTACACAGCAGAGAACAAAATGCCTGGTCCTAAGCCTCTTCTTCCCTCCCCCACCGGCCCTCAACCACCTCCAGGCCCACCGCCACCCCCACTGGCTGCCTAGGACTGCCCTCCCTGAGGTCGCCTCTGTGCTCCAAAATAGGGCGCCTCCCCAACTACCCCCCAGGCCCTCCACCTCTGCCCCATTCCAGCCCCCTGCCCCCTACAGAGCAGTTCTGTGTCGTAAATCCCTTGGAAGCTCTGCAGAAGCTCCATTCCCAGGTTCAGAAGTAGCTCAGTGGCAGAGCGCGTGCCTGGCACTCGGAAGCCCTGGGGCACCAACTCCCAGAAAGGAAAAAAGAAAAGAAACAAAAGGCTGCATGTTTTCATCCCTGGAAATCGTGCAAATGAAGATGTTCCAATAATAAAAATTCACCTTTAGTATTAAGGACTTTATTCATTCCTTTTTTAAAAAATCGATTCCTTTTCTTCAATAACTTGCTAACCACCCACCTACAAACACCAACTCTTCCCTTCTCAGACCTTGATTTCACCAGATTTTAGATGGCTTTTCTCCCGGGGCCCGTCCACAAGCCAACCAGGAATAAGTCCAGCTTCCAGACAGGACTTGTCTCAGTAGCACCTGCCTTGCTGCAGCTGCTAGGGGTTTTACCCTGAGACCAGTATAGGGGTGTACAGCAGGTGCTGGGGTCCACTTTCGTGTCACAGCGGGGATCATGGGGTGAGGGAGAAAGATCCGGTTTATGGATAAGGACTGGTTTGACTTGAAATCGGTTTGCCTGTTCCTCCAAGGGGGAGCTGTGCAATTCTGCTGTCCCTAGAGAGCTAATGCTTCAGCATTTTGAAAACCCACTGCTTCGGGGGCCGGGGACATAGCTCCGTGGCACAAGTGCCTGCCTGGCAAATGCAAGGTCATGAGTTTGAACCCAGGTCCTGGTCCCGCCAAAAAACAAAACAAAAAAAAAGAAAAGCCACTGCTTTTCTAACTGTCCCCCTGACACTTGCTGAAGGGCTCCTGAGCAGATCCTTGAATCCATCAAATATGCTGCCAGTCCTTTTCAGGCAGGGTGGCCTGGCCAACGCCAGGGGGGAGCTGACTATGGTCTCTACTCAATGTAAAACAAAAGCCACCCTGAGCTTTCCCCCAACTTCTGCACACTCATCTCAGGGCTGGTCCACATATTGCTGATGACCGCTCCTCAGAGGTCCCCTCCACCTGTGCCCTGTGACCCAAACTCTGCTGGCTGAGGCAAACCCTGGCCCTTTACAGCTCTGTGTCTGTGCAAGGAGGAGCTGGCTGGCCGCAAGAACAAAATCTCAGGGCAGGTCGCGGGCTACCTTCCCACCCGCACTCCACTCTGCTGGCTGTTTTGCTCCGTCTCTCACCACCAGATTCCAGGGGCTCTTACACAAAACTCCAAATGAGAGGCTCCCCAGAAAACGTACTTTTTACTAATTAAATGCTGCCCCAAGGGGCTGGGCTGTTGCTGAATGTGAAATCACTTCATGAGACCCTGGGTTTAATCCTCAGTGTTGCAAAAATAAAATAAAATTTAAATTAATAATAATAATAACAATAATAACCCAGCCCCAGTGGCCAGAAGCCCCTTGCCCCTCAGGCACCCCTCCCCTTCGGCTCCAGAAATAGGCAGAGCCTGGAGGCCTTCATTCTCTGCGGGAGCCACTGCTCCCTGCCCCCG
Source organism: Capromys pilorides (assembly GCA_004027915.1). Lineage (NCBI taxonomy): Eukaryota > Metazoa > Chordata > Mammalia > Rodentia > Capromyidae > Capromys > Capromys pilorides. The sequence continues at coordinate 14,117 of PVKN010011602.1, read as the reverse complement.
GGAACCAGCACCCTCCCCGCCCCAAGCCCTTCGTTTCCCCTGGCAGATGAGGACCTCGGGACTTTGGAGTAGAGGTCACCAGCTCCAAGTGCCACACAGTGAGCTGTCCAAAACCTGGGGCCTGGGGGTGACTTTTCCGTCCTCCCGCCTATCCCACCCTGGCTGGGGAGCAGCACCCCCAGACTCCTGTTTCTGCCTGGAGGCTGATGCTCTACCCGCCCGACAAGGGATGGTGCATGAGAGATGCTTCGTGAATATTTGTTGAGTGAGCGAATATGAAAAAGGAACGGACTAATAAAATAACGTTTTCGTTAAACATGAAACGAAACCGAAGCAGCCAGTTCCAGGAGACAAGGAACCAAGGTCCAGGTTCCCCCTCTTTCAAGTCAGAGCCTACCGGGGACAGAGAGGTCTGGAAGGGCTGTTGTTTTTTAAAAAAGAAAACGGTGGCCCTTCTGGAGGCCAAGGAGAGCAGAGAGAAAAGCGCAGAGGTACAAAGACTCTGCGCACAAATTGGGGAGAGAAAACAATGGGGCGGGGCGTCCCAGGGCACCCCAACGGGCAATATCCTGAGAGACTCAGTCGGGTCCGCGTCCCCACCCAGGTTGGCAGAGGAAAATAGTCCCGGGGTCGCAGGGCAGCACTCGCGGCAAGACAGGCGGGTGTTTGCTTCGTGGGCCTTTATTTCCTTTAAAAACCTCATGAATTTACACACGGGTGCTGAGGTGGTAGGGAATTGGGGATCCAGGGGCTCTGGCCTCGGGAAGGGTGAGTTACTCTTCAGGGCGTGCGGGCACCCACGGAACTGGAATGTCCTGCAACCGCTGCTACTTAAAGGCGCCAGAACAACTCTCTCCCCGGTCTACCGTGCACAGCCGCCCGCCCCGCGCGAGTTAGGTCCCCGCTTCCTTTCCTGTGCACCCTACTACAGACCACGAAACTGAGGCCCATGAAAGGGCAGCGGTCTGCGCAGAAGAGCAAAAGCCAGACGCGACATGCTCAGGGGCGCAGAGCTCGCCTCAACTTTGGGAGGAGTGGCAGCCGGAGCCGGGAGTCGGCAGGGCAGGCAGCGTTAGGGTGCAGGAATGGGGTGGGGAAAGACCGCGAAGGCAGGGCTGGGCCGGAGTGGGAGCCGCGAGCCCCGCCAGCCCCGCGCGGCTCGGGGAAGGCCAGGCGCAGGGCCCCGCGCCGCCCGCCCCGCTCCCGCTGGCTCTGGCCGGGCCGCTGCACCGCCGCACAACCAGGAGCCCCGGCGATGCCCTCCGCATCCCCTCGCGGCCTCCTGCAGACAGCGCAGGTCCGGCCCAGAGGCAGCCCAGGCCCGCGCCCCTGGGGTCTCCAGCCGAGCCGGGACCGCGCGGGGTGCACGGGGAGCGGCGCGGGCGAAGGGCGCGGGGCCTTACCTGTGCCGCCGTTTCTTCCGTTTCTTGGTTTGGTTCAAAGCCGATTTGGACGTTTTTCGGTCGCTGGAGGAAACGTCTTCGGAATCTGAAAAGGGGCGGATGGACACGCAGCGGCTCGGACCCCGAGCTCGCTGCGCCCAGCCCCGCGGTCTCCCCTCGAGCTCTGCGGGACCCCGGCCAAACGCGGCCCGCGGCCCGCAGCCTGGCCCCACTGGGTGGGTGGGCGCCTGACATTTTCAGCCACTTCTCTGCAAAATGCAGAGGCTCCGGCACGCGGGGAGACTTAGGCCGCGGGGACCCCCAGCGGCTCCAGGCTCCGCACTCTGCCCTGCCCTGTGGCCGGGGCCCGGGAGTTGATCCCGGGGAGAGAAGAAGCCCTGCGGCGGGGAACTGGGCCGCGGGAAGAACGGGAGGGAACTGCGGGATCCCTGTCGCTTCTCGGCGCCCACGCAATGCGCTCCCGCTGGAGGCCCCGGGGCCGCCGACGCGGCCCTTTCCGTTGCTCTTCCAAATAAAAACGGCAATAACGAAACAAAACGAGACATCGAGGGAGCGGCGGAGAGCTCGCAGGAGTTGGGGGTTGCGGGGGCCGAGCGGTCCAGGACACATCGCCAAGGAAGTGTCCGGGGAGCCGGGGCGCGGCGAGGATGCGGGGATCCGAGCCCCTGCGGCGCTGGCGCTCGCGGGCTGGGGTGGCGGCCGCCCCGCGGCCTGGCTCTCCGAGTTTGCAGGGGAAGAGAACACAGCCCTGCGGCGCAGTGCGGGGCGTTGGGATGGGGACGGAGAAAGAAGGGAAGCGAGAACTTCGGCACCGGGACGGCCGGGGCAGCAGAGCCTCCCACGCGCGGCCCGGCCCCGGGCTCTGGCAGCGCGGTCTCCTCGGCCTGGGCGCAGTGGAGCTGGGGCACCCCGAGACCCTGCGCCGCTGTCCCGACGCCCCGGTGCCGGTGGGCCCCAGAGGGGCCGAAAGAGCCGAGCGGCGGTGAGAAGCTCGGGCCCGGAGCCCAGCAGGCGCCGCCGCCTCCTCCGGGTCGGGGTCGGGGCCGGGCCGAGGGCTGCAGCCCCGCCGCGCCCCGCCGCCTGCACCAACTTTCCCGGCGCGCGCTCGCTTGATCGCCGCGGCCGGCGGCCTTGCGCTCACCTACCCGAGCTGGCCGTCTGGCCGGCGTCCAGCGGCCCCGATGCTCTGCCCAGCGGCTGCAGGTGGACGCTCTGAGGGTCGGACAGCACCTCCAGGAAGGTGGGCTGCGCATAGAAGCCGGGCAGCCCCCCGGGGCCCAGGAGCCCCACGCCGCCCACCCCCGCCGGGCCGAGGACCGAGCGTGCAGCCAGCAGGTGCCCGGGGCCCAGGCCGTCGAGGGCGGCGCGCGGGTGGGAGCTGGGAGGCTCCTTGCTCAGACCCAGAATCTCTTGGATGCCGAACCCCGTGCAGCGGGCCGGGGCGGCCCCCGGGGCGCCCTTGGCCACCGTCGCGGCTGCGGGTTTGCCCAGCGCTTCCCCCGCTTTCCCCGTCATCTCCCGGTTCTCGGAGCGGCCGAGGCCGCGGGTTTCTGCTCCCCCCACCGCGCCGGGTCCCCGCTCGGGAACTTGGTCCCAGGCGCCCCCTCGGTGTCTAGTGCTCTGGAGCCCCAAGGAGATCCCCCTTTTATCCAACCAGGCGCCAGCCCAAGCGGGGTCAGAGCCGAGCAGCCAATCACCGGGGCCAGGAGCGATTAGGAATTCCAAAAAGCTGGCAGCTCTGGCGGGCAGCGCAGGGGCCAGGGCACAGCGGGCCCAGCCCTCGCGCGGGCACCCCGGCCCAGGTGAACCGAGCAGATCTGGGCTCTCCCGGGAGGCCGAGGGGCCGGGGTCTCTGAGCACAGTCGGGCTGGGACCTGTCTGCGGGCGGGAGGACCGGGCAGAGGCCGCAGACAGTGACAGCCGCCCAGAGGCCCGGATGTGGGGCTCCGGGGGAAAGGTGAGACCGAGGAGGAACAGGCCCTTCAGCAGCGGGAGACAGAGAAGGCCCAGGCCTGCAGAGCGAGGCTCGCCATGCTCTCCTCCCGGCACAGACCAGTAGCCAGCTCCGGAGAGTTGCTCAGGAGGGAGAAAGGGAGGCCGCAGGGTCCCGGCAGGAAGCCCTGATGACTTTTCCGGCTCCGCAGACCCCGTGGGACCTGGGACTCTGCCACCCGCCACTCAGGGGACCGCACCGAGCACCTATTTGAGCAGCACCTGCTTGCTCTGGGCAGGGGCCAGGAGGCAGGGCCAGCTCTACGCGGAGTGCACGGAGCAAACAGGAGGAGAAGGCCACGACTGTCGGGAGGAGGAAGGGTCAGGGAAGGAGACCCGGGCAGCTCAGGAGAAAGCCATCCTAGTGGGTGAAGACCCTGTGGCCACCTCCTGCTAGGGCAGGGAGAAGCCATCGGGAGTTCTTCAGGCAGCGTGAGACCTGGGCCTGGATTTCAAAGATGGTTTCCCACAATGCCCCTGCCTCAGGGGTCAGAGGACCTGTGTGTCACGGCAAAGGTGAACAAGAGACAAGCGCCTGCCTGAGTTGCTGCACCCCAGCACTCCACTGCATGCTTAGCCAGCTTCCTGGTGACCGGCCTGGGGTGGGAAGCCCTCTTTATCTTGGTTTTTGTTGTTTGTTTGTTTTTCTAATTAGTGTTTTGTCCTTCATTGTTTTGTTTTGTTTTTGAGACAGGATCTCACCCCACAGCTGGAGCTGCACTGTGCTCACCTTGGTAGCCCTCAGGCTGGTCTTGAACTCACAGCAATCCGTAGGCTCAAGCTCACAAGGGCTGGGATTATTGATTTTCCTTTCCCTCTTGTTTTTTTTTCTCTCCAGGAACTGAGGATCACAGTGAGTGAGAGACCAGCCTGAACTACATAGTGAGACCCTGTCTCCTAAATACATAAATAAATAAATGAATAAAGAAAAAAGTTACCCAAGCTAGGCTCAAACTTGTTACCTTTACAGAACGCTGGAATTACTGGTGCGTACCACCAGGAGTGGCCTCAGGTGGGTTTTAATTTGAAAAGGTGTTAGTAAAGGTTTCTTACTGGGCACAGTGGTGCATGCCTGTAATCTCAGCGTTTGAGAAACTGAGGCAAGAAGATCGACATAAATTCTTGGCCAAGCTGGGCTACATAGTGAGTTCGAGACCAGCTTGAATTACAGAGCAAGACCCTGAGCCAAAAACAAGTGCCCATGATACCAGCTCTTGGACTGGACACAGGTGGATCACTGAGTCTAGACTAGCAGTGAGACCTTGAACACCTGTAGACCCTTCCCTAAAAGTTAAAAAAAAAAAAAAAAGAACAAGCAAAGGTTTCTTGCCAGACCTGGCAGCACAAACCTATAATCCCAGGACTCAGGAGGCTGAAACAGGCAGACTGTTACAAGCTCAAGGTCATCCTGGCATACACAGTGAGTTCAAGGTCAGCCTGGACTACACAGAGACCCCATCTATAAATAAATAAACGTTTTTTGATTTGAAGACACGAGGGGAGATAAAGACACCATTAGCTGTTTTGAGCAGAGATGGGAAACTTGGGCTGGGAAGAGATGCTGTCCAGGGTTTCTTAGCTGGTGGGCTACAAACGCTCAGGAGGAGAGAAATCCTCTGAGCACCCTCAGACCTCTGCCAAGGTGTCCAGGACCCTCTGTGGTCCCCACAGGGCCAGGCTGTGAGGTAAAGGAGGCACCCCAAGGTGCAGACCGGGCCTTGCTGTGTTCCCAGGACAGCTGGAATGGGCGTGTGTGTGTGTGTGTGTGTGTGTGTGTGTGTGTGTGCATTCCTTAACCTCCCAGTGTGAGGCCAGTGCGCCTGCTGCAGACCTGCTCCACCCCAGCCTCTGGTCCCCACAGCAGTCAGTTAGCGCCCGGGCTGTGCTCTGCAAGCTGCTTTGGATACTGAGGTCTTTACTTACATGTGGGAGACGTGGGCTCAGGTAGGCAGCAGTGCACACGGTGCCCTCTGTGCGTAGTGACACCCGTGCCTGCCAGAGAGGAATCTCCATTCTGTTTAGGAATGAGGAGAGGGAGTTTCCGTGGGAGGTTACCTACCTGGAAGCAGCGGAGTCCGAACGTCTCTGAACATCAGATGTCAGAGCCTCTTCTCTTCCTCTTATTTTTTTCTCCCTGAAATGAGACTTGAACCCAGGCTCTTCCCACTGAGCTGCGTCCCTAGCTGTTTTTTAATTCTTTCAGGGAGATGGGCTCTCCCTACGTTGCCCAGGCTGGGCCTGAACTTATCCTCCTGCCTCAGCCTCCTGAGTCTGGGAGTCCAGGTTCACACCTTCAGCCTGCCCAGAGCAGTTCACTTTGACCTCTCTGCCTCCTCTCCATGCCAGCCTCCTCAGGAGGACAGATGGGATGCCATGTTAGCGGCATCTGTCAAGTCCCTGCCTTAACACTGACACAGCGACCTTCAGACAGACACCCACAGTGGACAAGGACCTGCGGGATGGCAAACGAGTGTGTGAGAGAGGGGTCAGCTCTCGATAGAGCCATGTCTGCGTCCCAGTTCTCATTCCTGCCCAAGGAGGACAGGGACAGCCCAGGCCCTCTGCGAGAGCTCCTTACCAGAGCTGCAGGTGGCGGAGGACCTACACGGGCCACCACCACCTCACCCTGGGACCTGGATCCCGGGGCAAGTAGGGGTGCTGTCTCTGAGCTCTGGGGTGTCATTGCTTGGGCAATCATGGGGAAATGCAGTGTTTCCTTTCTGAGGCAGATCCGAATGGAATGGATCGAACCCCTGGCCTCTGGGCTGATCACTGAACTTCTCGCTCAGCCTCTGTTTCTTTACCTATAACACAATTTCTAAGGGCCAGCAGTGTAGCTCAGTGGCACAGCACCTGCCAGGCAAGTTCGAGGCCCTGAGTTTGATACCCAGTATCAGACAACAACAACAACAACAACAAATCAGCTTCCACCAGTTGTGGGCACCCCAACCCTGAGTTGGCACAGGGGTCCAGGGTACAGCCTCCGAAGCAGGCTGCAGGGTTCCAAACTCGTGCTCTGAAAAGCTCTTGCTAGGAAAGCTGTTCATAAGACAGGGATAAGTGGGACCCTACTCCTCAGAATTGTCACGAAGGTTGGAAAAGCATAGCCCCAGTGACTGGGGCTCCTGGGAATGCATGGAAGCAGGCTGAGAGGCCGGGCGTGGGAGGGTCCCCACTGTCACGCCATGCAGGGGGGCCGTGCTGGGGACTTACGGTGTGCAGCGGGGGCAAGGTGGACCAGGGCCCTGACTTGAGGAAGGTTGCGAGGGTTGTGGAGCACATGAGGTGCTTGCCGGCCCCTAACGCATCGTCTACTCAGCTTCTCCCAAGCGTGGAGGGGCTCTGATCCCCTTGTTGAAAAGAAGACACTACAGTTGGGGCAGCGCGCAGTGCTGGTGACGCCTGTCATCTCGGGAGCCTGAGGCAGGAGGATCGCGGGGAGTTTAAGACCAGCCTGACCTGCATAGGGAGACCCTGTCTCAAAAAGACAAAAACAGACAAGCAGAAAACAGCAAATGCTGCTAAAGCTCAGAGGGAGGTAAGGGGAGAGGAGGGAAGCGTCTCTCATCTCTCTCTTCGCCTCTGTGCCGATCCACCAGCTGCAACCAAACCACCCTCCCTAGGCGCTGTGTCCTCGGGGTGCGAGGCAGCCATCAACAACTAATTTTGGCGAGGAGCTGGACAGTGCAGGGCAGGGAGAGATGTGTGTTTGAATCAATAATCCCATTATGAATCTGTCACCCGAGAATGGGCTTCGCTGCTTTAAATGCTCCTGTGGATCTTGGGCTAACCTCTGCGAGGGAACTTTTCTCTGTGCTGGACAGTTCTTCCTAGAGTCTGGGACAGACGGGACCGAAGGCCCTGCTCTCTTCTGTCATCAGACAACGGCCAGAAGCTGATGCTGGGAGAAAAGCAAGAGGATTTGGGCTTTTTCTTTTTTCTTTTTCTCTTTTGGAGTTGGGTGTCAAACCCAGAGCCTAAGCCATAATACACATTCCTCAAAGGGATCTTGGTTCACATTTAACTATATCCACTGAGCAGTTATTTATTTTTTATTTTTTAAAGTTTATTTTATTTTCTTAAACCACATTTGTTTTGTTGTGTTATGGCCGGTTAAGCCTTCCCTGGGGATTGGGGAGCATGTGGGGCCTGGGATGGAGCCGCAGTCCCTGCGGTGGACTAAACTCCCCAACACAGGCGTTTCAGATCGCTGAGCCATCTCACCAGCCCTGAGCATTTATTAAGTTCTGGACTTTTGGGGGATTGGACTAGGAACCTTGCATTCGCCAGGCAGGGGTTATGCTGCTGAGTGACCTCCCTGGCTCCTAATTCTGGGCTTCTTGGTATGGTCTCATGTCAAGGTTCTTGAAAAGCATAAACCAATTTTCAAATGAGGAAACAGCCTCAGGGGGAAGACGACCTGCCCAAGACCACAGCTGCCCTGGGTCAAGCTGGAGCCAGAGTGACCATGGCTTAGTTACTTTTTACTCGTTGGTGGGACAAATACCCGACTTTCATACTCCGCTGGCAGCCGAAAACAATGAGGAGCAACGGCTGTGGCATCCATCAATTTTCTCTCTTCCAAATTCTGTGCAGGAGCTGAGCTCCTCCAAAGGGGCGTGGCTGCGACGATCAAGCTCCTCCAAGGAGGAGGACTCCTCCAAGGAAGCCAGGTAGGGCAGGGCCAGGCTGGGCTGGTAGCTCAAGTCTTCCTCAACTCTTTTTATACACTTTTTGTGCTGAGTCACTCTGTGCTGGCCCTCTGGCCCTGGAGTGGAACCAATCACATTCCAGGGCAGGCCCTCCGCATCCTGCAGGATGGGGCCCGGAGCCCAAGCTTCCTCAAGTTCACACAATGTGTGGACTACCACAGAGAGCGTCCTTGTTTTACTGAAGATGGAGCTGCAGCGCCCAATAGAGGCAGAGGTCTGGGATGTGCGGAGGCAGGCGATGCACCCGCCCAAGGGCCAGAGCTGCCATTTTTCCTTCCAAGGAAGGCAGAGAGGAAAGGAAAGGGTTTCCCAGGAGGTGTGGGAGGGGCTGCTAAGGTCAAGGTTGGAGGGAATCCCCAGAACCAGGCTGCTGAGAGGGTCCTGCCTGAAGCTGGTTTTTCCTTCTGGTTCTCCAAGGGCCCTAAGTGTCGTCCAGACCCTTCAGAGCCTGCTCGGAGGCCCTGGGAAGCGGGAGGAGGCAGCAGCTCTTGGTGATGTCTCCAGCTGGGCTTGCAGGAGGCCTGGCCTCCTGCCAGTCCCCTTCCAGTCCCAAAGGCCTCTTTGGAGCACAGCACCCTGCTGTAGGCGGCAGCTGCCCTCGGACTCCTGCGTCCACAGCATTCACCCCTCTTTTTGCGAGGGTCTTGCTATGCAGTTCAGGCTGACCTTGAGCTCTGTGTAGCCCAGGGTGGTCTCAAACCCAGCCTCTCACGTGCTGGGATTACAGGCGTGCGCCATCATGCCCAGCTCCAGCCCTCTTCAGCTCCAAGTAGCAGCTACTATGCGCCGGACACCATTCTTATCGGCAAGAATAGTAAGCTGCAAAAGAAAGCAGCGCACCTTTATTGATCAGCTTTCTACGACTATAGCAAAATCTGAGATAATCACTTCAAAAGAGGAAAGCTTGGGCCAGGTGTAATGCTGTGTGGTAGTTGATACATGATGTCAACTTGAGGAAGTTTTGCTGGATGGGCTCTGCTAGTTCCTGCGCGGCCCAGCCCTGCCCCACTTGGTCTTCGCAGCCCACCACTTTGGAGGAGCTCTGTGCCAGCAGGAGGCTGAGGCAGGAGGATCACTCAGAGTTCAATGCCAGCCTGGGCTACAGAAGTGAACTCAAGGCCAGCCTGAACTGCATAGCAAGCCCTGTCTCAAGAATATTTTAAAAAGCGAAAAAGAGGAATGGCTTATTTTGGCTCAATTTGGAGGTTTTAGTCTGTGACATGTTGACACACTGCGTTAAGGCCTGTGGCAAGAGAGCACACCACGGAGGAAGCCCGGTCACCTCACAGTGGGCAGAAGCCAAAGAGAGCGAGGAAGAGGCAAGTTTCCCAGAATCTCCTTCTAGCGTGCCAGGCACACACTGTACCTCTGAATTATTTGAGGTACAGTAGCTGAGGAGAAGACAAAGCAAAGCAAGGTAAGGGGCTGAGGAATGGCTGTGGGAAGTCCTTCTTTGGATGTGGGAACAAAAGCCTTTCTGGGGAGTCATTGCTGAGCAGAGATCTGAGGGGCGAGAAGCCAGCCACGTGGGGTTGGTGGGAAGGCCAGGAAATGGGTTTAGGGGATGTACTGTTGATTTTCTGTTGCTATAACAACATACCTGAGGCTGGATATGGGATAAAAAGAGTTATGTAGCTCACAGTTTCATAAGCTGAAAGTTCAAGATAGACAGCCTCGTTGGTTGGACCAGCGAGGCTCCATGGAAGAAGGCTTCCTGGGAGGGTGTGTGAGGACGCCGCACTGCTGAGGCAGAAGGCAGCCTGTGGAGGCTGCTCAGGCGCCTTCCTTCTTTCAAGTCCCCATCTGAGAAGAGCTCGCTTCTAGGACGCCAGGGTGGGTGCTTTCCAAGGGCAGCATCTGTTCATCACCAAATTCCCTTCCCTGGGCCCCAGCTCTGAGGATCCCCAAACTCTGCCTCAGCAGGGTCTGTGGAGAAATCAGCTGGATTTGAACTTGTCATCTTCGTTCCTCAGCCTCCCAGAGTGCTAGCATTACTAGTATGAGCCACCTTGCCTTACCACGAGTGTGGTTCTTATAGCTTAGTGGTCCCGCAGCCAAAAGTCTTCCCCAAGGCCCCTTCTGCGTCTTCCCCACAGAGTCCCAGAAGCCCCACATCAGCGCAAGGCTTCTCCTGAGTCAAGGGTCCCCATGGACTCCCTTTCTGAGGCCAGAAGTTTAGTCTTCTTTTTGTCAACATAAGAGGCAAGGCTGGGATCCAGGTAGGGCCACAGGGGGAAAACTGACTAGCTTGCTGCTCATTAATATTCAAAAGGTGTAAGTGGGTGGACAGGCAGGCGGAGGGCACGGGACCTTGAACATAGCTTCCCCAGAGACCGAGAAGGCATGGAGGGCCAGGGAGCCTTGGTCACGGGGCACCCAATCAGGGAAAGGGAAGAGCAGGACTGAAAAGCGGGACCAGGATCTGACCCCAAGAAGCAATGTCCAGGTTCCTTCCTTGTTGGTCTGCTGGGTGGGCAGCCTGGTCCTTCTCGCTGCATGAACTTGGGCAGGTTACTTGATTTCACTCTTTGGATTTCCTTTCTTTTTTCATGTATAAAATTGGAATAATATGACCTACTTCATGGGTTGCTGTGAAACAAGTTCTGTGAAGTCCTATAAGGAACATCTACTATTTTATGATCTATCCAGCATCTATATCTGATTTCTGAGCTGGGCATGGTGGTGCAATCCCAATCTGGGTGTAATCCCAGATCTTGGGAGGCTGAGGCAGAAGGATCGAATAGGTGTGAGTTCAAGACCAGCCTGGGGTACGAAAGTGAGCTCAGGGTCAGTCTGAACTGCATAGCGAGACCCTGTCTCAAAAAGACAAATAAGCAAACAAACAAATCAATCTGATTTCTATTTAGAGGAATTTTTCAACGTATGGATCTTAGTGCAAGACACAGCTCCTGTCCTGCAATGAAAAAAGCAATTGCAGACACTCATGTTTTCAGCCTCCCTTGCAGCTAGCACAGCCTCTGTCCTGCACAGCTCTTCCTTGGAGCCGTGGGATCCGTCTCCACCTGTCAGAATCAACAGCCTCGGACTTTGAATTTGACAGTGGTACCGAGCGAGAAGCAAGGATTATAGAGGAGCCTCTCTGGTTGCAGCAGCGGCTGCAGCAAGATCACACCGTAGGCCCAGCGGGCGCGGTGGTACATGCCTGTAATCCCAGCACTCTGGAGGCTGAGGCACAAGGATTGCTGCAAGTTTAAGGCCCGCCTGGGCTACACAGTGAGTTCAAGACTAGCCTGGGCTACATAGAGAGTTCAAAGCCATTCTGAACTACACAGAGAGACCCTGTCTCAGAACACCAAACACAAACCAGCAACAGAATTCCATACTCAGTATTGCTGAGGGTAAGAGTGAGAACCCCAGCACCTACCTAGGGACCGGGAGGCAGGAAATGAATGAGATCGATGAGGTTTTGGGCATTGATTTTGGTTTCCAAACCTCTGGAGAATCTCTGAACTACCCAGTATCATGCTGGTAATTTTCTTCTTTTGTTCAGGATAGAATTATTGGGGCTGAGGAGACAGCTCAGCAGTCCTAAGTGCCTGCCTGGCAAGTGCAGGGACCCGGGCCAGCCCCAAACCCTGGGCATGCTGTGCTGGTCCTGACATCAGGCATGGTGTTGCATGCCTGTAATCCCAGCACTGGTGAGGCCAAGACAGGAGGATCACTACGAGTCTGAGCTGGGTATGAGACCCTGTATCCAATAAACATATATAATTGTAAAAGATAGAATTGTTTTGGGGCTGGGGAGATAGCTCTGTGGCACAAGTGCCTGCCTGGCAAGTGCAAGGTTGTGAGTTTGAACCCCGGTCCCGCAAAAAAAAAAAAAAAAAAAAAAAGATAGAATTGTTTTTAACCTAGCAGTGTGTTACAAGACAGTACTATAGTATCTAACTCTGCCTCACACTGCAGTCCAAGATGGACATCTTAAATTACCTCACTAAACAATCTAAGTTGGGTCAAGCCTGAGCTCTGCTTAGCACGGAGTCCCGAAGAAGGCTTTGGGGAGCGATCTCTCTTCGTAACTCCTTGGCCTGTTACGAATGAGCCTCACGGTGGTCAACCTAGTTTCCTTCCTCTCCACTGCTACGAGGACTCTAATTATTTTTTTTCTTTTAGGGAAGGGTCTACAGAGTGTTCAGGGTCTCACTGCTAGATCAGATTCGTAGTGATCCACCTGTTTGCAGCCTCCCAAGAGCTGGGATTACAGGCGCGCACCACCACGCCCAGTTTCAATTGTCCACACAGCATGCCCTGGGGACTGGGCTAGCACGTAGGCCTGGGGATCGAACCCCCAGCCCCTGCACCAGCTTGCAGAGGACTCTAATTGTACTTGAAGTGGTAGCAATCTAAGGAATAGAAGATGGCATTTTCCCAGCCTCCTGCGCAACCAGAGGACCTAAGCCCCGAGCCCCTCGCTTCTCGTGTGTGTGCTTTCCGTGGCGCCCAGCTTTCTTTGCGCAGAGCGCACCGCACCTCGGTTCTGCTCCTGCTCTAGTTCTTACTTGTGGTGTCTGGCAGGGGTGGGGCCGGGGAGTCCTTGAGCTTCTCCGTGCCTCAGTTCCCTTATCTGTAAAGTGGGGACAGTGATGCTAACCTTGCCTCCCGCAGTGGCTCCGGGAGAGGAGGAGGCCCGGAAAGCTGCGAGGACGGCGGCGAGTCGTGCACGAGCTGTGTGCGGCTGTCTCCTGATTGCGAGTGATGAGTCAGACGCTGCGAGAGCTCCTCCGCTGACCTTGCCACGCTTGGGTCTTTAAAGATCCGCCCGAGATTTACTCCCGTTGACTGGGCATTCTGCCGTCCAGCGTTTGCATAGGGCTCGCATCTATCCATTGTGATTTACGGCCGCCCCTGGCAACCTCCGTTTATATTTATTGAGTGCTTACTATGTGCCGGGCGCTTTGCCCAGCACTGCATGTGGGTTATCTTATCTAACACAGAAAACATAGGGGTGTGGGTACTGCTGTTACCTTCTTTTTGTTGTTTGTATTTTAAGACAGAGTCTCACCATGTAGCCCAGGTTGGCCTTGAACTTGTGGTGATCCTCTGCAATCAATCAATCAATATTAATCAAAGTACAGTTACAGCCAGGCTACTAGTGAACTGTGTCCTCGGTGCTTGAACCCACAGGAATCTGCTTGGTGGCAGTGAGATTGTGTCGCTTTGGGTCCTGGAAGGAAGCAGATGCTGAGACCGAGTTGGAAATGCAGAGCCAGGCCTGGTGCCTCTGGCCTGTGTTCCAGCACTGAGGGAGGCTGAGGCAGGAGCATCAAAAGTCTGAGTCCCACCTATGTGACTTGCCTAGACCCTGTCTCAAAATAAAAACGAAATAAAATGAAAGGGACTGACGAGTTATAGCTCAGGGGTAGAGCAACCCTGGGTCTGATTCCCTGTAACCATCCCCAACTGACACCCTCAAAAGAATTAAGAATATGAGGAACGCAGGTTCTGTTGGCATGGTGGGACGCACCTGTAAATCCCAGTACTTGGGAGGCTGAGGCAGGAGGGCCATTGCGAGTTTGAGACCAGCCTGGTCTATAAAGTGAGTTCAAGGCCAGCCTGAACTGCCTAGGGAGATCCTTTCTCAAAAAGACACAGAGAAAAAAAGGAGTGCAGGGTTGGGTGAGTGGGGGCACCTGTGAGACACGAAGAACCAGGATCAGCCAGGGTGAGTCGGCCGGGCTGCAGCGCAGATCTCGCAGGGAGCCAAGACCGACCATGAGAGGGGCTCGAGGTGGAGTCCAATAGCACACGGAGCCCTCAGGCCCTGCAAAGGGGGGCAAAGGCCCCCCCCCCCCCCCGCTGCCTGCTGATGGTGTTGGTGAATCTGAAGAGCGAGGCCCAGCCACGGTGTGGGAGCGAGCCACGGCCTCCTCAAGTCCTGCGTCACCTGGGCAGAAGGACAGGTGGGTCTGAGCTGCAGGTTGGTCCCAGGTCTACCTCCCTTACCTCATCTGGGGACCAGTGGCTGTTGGAGCATGCGCACCTCAGGGAA
>PVKN010011601.1:8087-21703 GCA_004027915.1 Capromys pilorides | reverse complement strand
GCTCTGTGGCAACCTGCCCAAACAGATGTGTGGTCTCCTTATCAGTCTCTTGGCTGTGGAGAGGGGTAATGAGCACTCACATGAAATACTTAGAACTTGGAGAGGAAACCTGGTCTCCAGGAATGTACGAGGCCACTTAGGCCAAAGCAGCTATGCCAGAGGGTATGCCTCCAAAGCCAATGTCAGCTTTCAGTGACAGAGGCTTCCCAGTCAGAGCTGTGTGCCAGGCTCAGACACTCCAGAGATCCTATGAGATCCACATTTTGTCCACATATGACAGGAAGGAAACAGCGAGATGTGATGTGCTCTGGACACATGAGACTCCCCTTGGGTGGACTTAGAAAATCCAACAATCCTTTGTCTTTAGACGGGCCAAAGGCTCTCCAAGTGGTCCTCTGTGCACGTTTACCCTTAACCTGAGAACTCTGCGACTTGGCATAAGTTTTCTAAGTCACCTTGAGTCAGTTTCAAGGGGAGAAGCAGTGGCTTTTAGCTTTTGAGATACCTCAGGATCAGCCATGCATATTCCAGGTGATCACAGGATGGCCCGGGAACTGCATTCAGAATCAGTAGCTTTTACTGGGGGGTCCCTGGGGTGAGATGTGATGCAAGGCCTTTGCACCATTTCTCTTCCTTAATCTCTATGACATGTATGAGATTCTTGTCCCCGTTTATCATACGAAGACCTTGGGATTCAGAGGTCACTCATGATGACCTCACGCCACATATGAGGTCATCCAGCCGGGAAGTGACTGAATGGATTTTCTGTGATGGGCTGTTTCCTATGACTCCTGAGCCCTTGCTTTCTGAATCTTAAAAACAGAATTTGGGGTTATTTTAGTGGCAGGCCACTCACTGAACAATGTTTGAGGCTCCAGATTTGATTCCCAGTTATACACACACACACACACACACACACACACACACACACAGGTGAATACTTCACAAATAGAGGATAGTGATCTGAAAAGGCAGGAGGAACAGCTTCCCTCATTCAGATTTGCAAACATGAACAGGAGTCAAGATTTGAAGAACAAATAGTGCCAAGGTGGAGGCAAGGCAAGATTCAGGGCATCGTTGCTATCTCTGAAGGCCCTGGTACCGTTGCTACACAGCCAGACCCAGGATGTCCTGAGTGAAGACTGAGTCAGAAGGCACACTGTCATGATCAAGTCCCAGTCCCACGAAGTGTATCATTCAGGCAGCTGCAGTCACATGCACGGAAGCCTAGGGCTCAAAGCCCCTAGCCAGCTTTCTTTGCGTCTTTGAGGTACCTGCAATGTCTTCTGAGTTAGATAAGTGATCCCAGTGAAAACAGTGAGGGTGAACTGGGTAAGATTTCTATGACCATAACATAATGTTGTTGTTCAGAAGGGGCCCACAAGAGTCATTAAGCTGAATTGTCAGATCTGTACATGTAAAGATTATCAGGCTTGCTACTGGTTTAAAATCTGGGGATATGATTGTAGCTTTGTCTTGAGGTTATTTTCTCACTAAAACTGCTTACTTGGCACCTAATCTGTAGTTATCTAGACACAACATTCAACGGCTGGGGTGCAGACAGCCTAAACTTGTGTCTTACTGTCTTCATTTGTTTAGTGATTGAGTTCTGTGGCCCCAACAAGTCCTGTAATCTTTTCCTGTACAGCAGGACCTCGGTTCACAAACTTGATTCTTTCCATGAGTCTGCTCCCAAACTGGACCCGACAGGAACTGAACCACATTCGCTGATTTGGTTCAATGTTGATCATGTGGTAAAATTTGATTCTTGTCCAGTTCGGTTTGTGATGATAATTATAGAGAGAACTGAGTTCATGAATTGAGGTAGTCCTGTATTTCTATACCCATGTTTCTTATTTGTTAATATTAAGTAAGTGTAATATCACCATAATTGTTTCACAGGAATAGAGCACAAGATTTGAGATTTGACTCCTGTCACTTGTCAGCTTTGTCAAGACTGAGGAAGTCAGAGCTGGTGGCTCAGTGACCGTGACACATAGCCTGGCTGGATGCTGCATAATGTGAGGCACTCATTTCTTCCAAGTGCTAGTCAGCTCAGTGACAACACTGACACCTCAGAATTGCTGAAAGGGCAAATAGAATGAAGCAAATCTCAATTGGCATTAGCTGATGTAGAATTTGCATATTTGTCAAAGTTTTGTGTTTGCCATGAGAACTGTACATATGTGGCGTACTCCACTTGCCAGTCTGAAGGAGGGGGTGCTGGATGCCCATTTCCTTAGTATTTATTGTCCCTTGGAAAGGGTGGTGTCCTTAGCTGATATTTCCAGAGTTAGAGGCTGTTAGAACTTGCAGGGACATTACGGTCAACTATTCCACAGGATAGGAAAAAAAATCTAAGACCCAGGCAAAGGAAAAGATTCACCCTGAGTCTGATGAGAGTCTGTAGCACATGGAGTAGAGTACATTTCTGTTGGCTGAGGAGCACTTTCCAAGTGCCACCTCTCCAGGGAGCACCAGGTCTGAGACAGGGCGAATGTCACAGTCACTGCACAACCAGCTCTCGTTTCCTCAGGCTCAGTGTACTGGCACATACAGCTACAGGGACTTGTTTTGTGACCTACACAAATGTCAGCATATTCCTGACAAATCTACTTTGTATACTCTAGAATCACATGGAGTGCCAGGCCCGTGTGGCAATTTTCTTACAGTTGGCCTTTAGGAATGTAGCCTGCCCAAGGGAATATCCTCTGTAGCCAATAATACTGAGTCACAGGCCAGAGTCTCTTTTTCTCAAGGGGTTTGTCAGAACTTCACAACATCATAGTCATAAGGGACACTGTACATCATAAGAGATGAAAAGACTGAGGTTAGAGACATGATAGGGCTTGCTGAAAGATACACAGTGGGTGGGCTGTAGAATCAGTCCTAAACTCTAGTTCCTATCCCTGTGGTTATTACTATTATTATTATTATTATTATTATTATTATTTAAGCTTGGGGTTGTGAACAAAGCAGTAACTTCAACAATTAGAAAAATTCTCAAAAATTCAGATTCTGTTTCTTTCTGGAATAGTCCAGCAACAACATTTATGTCTAGGTTTCAAATGTCTCCCAGCAACTAGAGGGTTCAAATGATCTCCGGTAAGCTTTCTGGGTTCTCTCTTCCTAGATGTACTCATCTGTAGATGAAAACTGCATTTTGATGGCTTCTGGAAGATCCCTGCCACTGAGCAGGTCTGTTTGCAGGCCAGAAGCTAAAATGAGAGAAAGCATTCATCCAGGAGCAAAAGCGAAAGAACGCGAGAGAACTGGAAAGCCTCCTGGCTCTGGGGCCACCAGCCTTGTGCAGGGGTGCCATTTGGTTAACCACCTGTGTCTTGATTTCTTCATATTAAAATCAGGGAGAACTTTAACATTGATGATGATGATGATGATGATGATGATGATGATGATGATATCTACTGTGATGCTCATACAAAGTGAGCAATATGGATCTGCTTGCTCAGATGGATCCTTTTACTGTCTCGGTCTTTTGATACAGACACATCACTTTCTCTGCCCATCCTCAGATTTATTATCAGAAACCTAGGGATAAGTGAACTGCCTCAACGATGGAGAACTGAAGGAGATGTTGGCTAGAAAAGGTGCCCCTTCTTCTTTCCTTGTTTTCTATCCAAACTTTAGGGATGGAGGTGCCAGAGTGTGTGGGGTGGCAGCACAGGAAATACCTCCAGCCATAGATGCTGCGTGGGATCAAATTGCACAGGTTGGAACCTGGGTTCAGCCAATTGCCAACTGTACCTCAAGGTATATCATTTGATGTCTCCATGCCTCAATCTTTTCATCTATGAAATGAGAATAGAAGTACAGATACTCTGTAACATTGCCATGGAGAAGAATAATTAATGGTATATTTATATGCCCAGTGTCAGGCTACACACACAGCTTGGCCTTACTTAATGTGCCTGTCACCTTTGCTATTCTTGAAGTTAATGCAGGGGTCAGTGGTGACAGAGGACACCTTAGGGTGATGGATGTCCAGCAGTGAGGTCTGGACTGTTTCAAACCTTGTTGCATTGTACAGATGAAAGCAAAGAGATAAATGGGAGCTTCTTACTCGATCCCTCCCTGTGGTATACTAGTTGCCTTCCCTGTGCAAGGCCTCAAATGAGGTGGCCTGGTTCTAGTCCTGCCTCCATGATGTGACTTCATGCAAGTCATTAGCCTTTATAGATTTCAGTGTCCTCTGCTACAAAATAGAGTGGTGGAATAAAATGATCCTTGGGCCTCCATCTCTACCATGGGAAGATGAATCGGCCCCACCTGGGCAAGTGATCGCAAGCTATGCGGTAGCTCAGCTCCAGCCTAGAGCTCAGCAGAAATCCAAGAGGCCTGAATTCTAGTTCAGCCATGGTTGGTTAAGGATAGGTACTCCTCTCTGGATAATCACTTCGAGGGGCCACTTCATCCAATAGGTGACTGCCTTTTACATTAATCCACCAGCTACCATCAGTATGTGGTCACCAATTTCAGAACAATAAATGTTTAATGTGGTCCCACTGTACCCCTACTCACACCACTCTTCATTTCTCATGGAGCCCCAGATTTGAAATCAATTTGCTTCTTCCCCATCACCCTGCCCCCTGGAATGCATCTGCAGTCTAATTCCCCAATTCAGGACATCTGTTTCACTCACTTACAATCAAGCTGTGGTAAAGAAGGGCCAAGTCTCCTTCAGTGAATCAGTTACATAAACACAGCCTCAGGAGGGGTTGTTGTGTGTGTACAAGTGGATACGATGGCAAAAGATGGGCATGAGAAGCCTAACTTTCATTTCTCTTATTTGTAGCCATTACAATAGAAAAATAAGATGTGTTTTAATTTTTTAATTTTTTTAATTTTTTGTCTTTTTAAGACAGGGTCTCACTATGCAGTTCAGGCTGGCCTTGAGCTCACTTTTCATAGCCCATCCTGGTCTCAAACTTGCATTGATCCTCCTGCCTCAGCCTCCCAAGTGCTGGGATTACAGGCATGTACCACCATGCCTGGCTAAGATGTGTTTTTAATCTGAAAATAGAATATTAAAGGTAATTGAAATATTAAGACATTCTGAATTAAACTAGCTCAGAATCCTCATTTTACAGATGGCAAAACTGAGGCTCAGACAGGTGTAATAAGTTGGCCAAATATGGAAGTGTTTAATAAAATAAAGCAAGCTCCAATGGCCATGGCAAAAGTGAGCACTTTGTGCCACTGCTCAATACAACTACCTAAATGGAATTTGTGCAATGGGATTGCCAAAGCTAGAGTGCTAGAGAAGAGTTCTGAGCCATATGGTGTCCATGACAATAACAGGAGTCTGAGTGAAGGGAGACAACAGAATATGCACAATGGACCCTCTCTCTATATGCACCTAGGGTTGCTAGCAGGCAATATTATTTTGTTTTTTTTTTTTTTTTAAAACAATCCTAAGGATTGAACCTAGGGTCTGCATACTGAACTAAATACCCAGGCCTTTTTTATTTTGAGATAGAGTCTCACTATGTCACCCAGGATGGGTTTAAATTTGTGATCCTCCTGCCTCAGCTTCCTAGAGTGCTGCGGTTACAGACATGTTCCACCACAGACAGCTGACTATTGATGACAGTATTTAAACACCTGGGGATACCCTGCTTTCCTAGCATAGACTCTGTAACAACCAGGGACTCCCAGTTCAACAGGGGACATGGACTTGCCCAAACCCAACTCTAAGAACAGGCACACCTAGCGAAGCCACAGGGACATTTAACAAAGGAGATTCTTTCTGCCTGGGATAACTAGAGGTTCATTGAAGAGGCAATTCCTGGACTTCATTTTGGAGTATTTGGCAGATGGTAAAGGTTTAGCTAGGAAGTTTGTTGAGAATAGAAGAGGGAACGAGATTATCTAAAATAGGCAAGGAACTGACCATTGCTTAATTTAGTTTCATTGTATGGATTTTGAAATTGGACTGCATAAAATAGCACCACAGTTAAAGACAAAAATGTTTTCATGTTCTAGGAGACAAAACTGGGTCAAAGCCATTACATCAGAACTAAATTACCGGCCTCTCATTGTAACGGATAGCATTCTTTCAAAAGCACCAGGGAACCACCTGGGCTCTAGGCATATTCAAATCAGTCCTCAGAGTCTTCACAATAATGATGTTCAGAGACAAAGTCTTTGCCTGTTTATGGGTGATGGAAGACTATCTGAGGAAGCAAAACAAGAGTTAGAGCTGGGATTCTAAGTTGTGTCTTTTCCCCATTGCTCTGTGCCTTGCCTTCAGATAGAGGCTGGAAGACTATGAATGTGGCTACTGCAGAGGAGATGCAAAGAGTTAGCACAGAGGTGAACTAAAGGCCTGTGATTTCCAAACCAAGTTCTATAGTTCAGTGATCCTCAGAATCTAGTTTTAAAGAAACTCTCCTGATGACTGGGGAGGCTTGTGTACCGAGCCTGCTAGTGGGCTCATCCCCACCAGGAATGGACTGTCCCCACAGTCCTTGGCCAGCACAACAGAGACTGGGACTCAGGTAATGAGAAGGGTAAAGCAACTGATCAGAACAAAGGGAGAAAATACTTTGTGAGCCCAGGTATTAAAAAAAGAAAAAGAAAACAGAAACAAAAACAGGAACGATTGCACATGGCTGTCCTGCAGACAGGTCAGGTGTGGGCTCTGTCAAGCAGGTGGCCTGGGCTGAAATCTCTATTTTGTCATTGTATCTATGGAAAATTCTGGTCCTTCTAGGACTTAGTTTCCTCATCTGTAAGCTAAGATATTTGATTAGACAGCTGTGGACCCTGACAACTCACAGTTTCTAAATATTTCTCACATGGTAAATTTTCCTAGTCATCTATCCAATGGACTGACTAAATTCCTGTTAATCTGAGGTCTCTTCTGACAAAATTTGGCATCTGAGGATGCTCTTGACAAAATATTTCATTTTAAGAGGATTTTTCTCTCCTTTCTTCCCTCTTGATCAGTCCCTTCTCCACAGTATGTTTTGGACACATTTCTTTCTCGCTGGTCAGAAATGCTTTGTATTCAGTGTCTCAGATGTCCCAAAGCTGTCAAAACAAAAATTCCTCAGCTCACTCACGTCTGCTGAATATGCTTTTTGAGATTGAGAAAAGAAAAAATAAGCTTGCCCAAAGTTGTTAAAATCACAGCTTTGAATTAGAAGCTGGAGTAAATCCAGCCTAGAAACTATCACCTCTTCAGATACATCTCTTTCCTGAGACCAATTAATATGACTTCATAAATGAAGGCATGGATGGAAATGTCTCTATCTTCCACCAAACCAGAACTAAGTAGCTGAGAAGCTCTAGGTTAGGAGCTGAGGAACTCAAGTCTGCTGCTAGTTTGCGCCTGGATTTTGCAGCAAATGTTACAATTTAATGCACATTAATTGATATTGTGACTGAGCACAACACAACACACAAGGACAGTGGTGCAACCCTAGGGCATGCATGCTGCAGCGGGCTGCTTATACCACTGAGAGCTCTAAAAGGTTTGCTATTACTGTTCTACAGTAAGGATTATGGATGATAAGGGAAAAATATGAATTCTCTGAACTCTACAAAAGTTTGCAATTTATGAATGATTATGAAGGAGTAGACAGCAAAGACATGAGGAACTGTGTGACATCAGAGGCACAAAGGCCCATGGAGAGATATAATATAAATTCTTCAGTGAGAACATGGGAATAAAGTGAGGTCTCTAACCTCCCAGGCTGGTCTAATTTAGCAGATGTAATGTGATCATTAACACCTGCATGGGAATGCCTGTTGTACGATACCTAAAAAGAAGCTCCACTAACTCTGAAAAACAGCACATTTTTGCAGAAACCAAGCAAAGCATTCTACTATATCATGAAAGGCATGAAGCCAGAGAGATTCCTTCCTTAGGACTGACTGGGGTGTTTGGGGGAACTTCACACATATAAGATACAATCATAGAAAATATTAAAGAAACCTTTCCAGATAGATGATTGAGCTCATCTTGAACCTATGTGAAACAGGTTATGATGTCTATAACAGGCAGAGGTAAAAAGCTTATTAAATTTTAGGCACTCATTGGATGAATGAAGGTAAGATGGATAGGTAGATAGATATATAGACTGACTGAGTGACCTAAGTGACATCTAACATCTCCACTAACCAATTGGGTAAATTAGAGTCAGAGATGAGTGCTTTATCAGTTTACCTAGATTGTACTTCAAGCATAAAGGAGGTGAACTACAAACTAGGAAAGTAACTCAGCTGAAAAGAAACAAAAGGCCATGGGTGGGGGCCGGCGAGATGGTTCAGTGGTCTAAGGCCCCTGCTTAGGAGGGCTCAGGCAACTGCGAGGACTGCGGTTCGATCCCCGGCACCACGTGCTGCGCCAGTGCCACCACCAGGGCAGGCTGAGCCAGCCACAAAATGAATAAATAAAGAAACAAACAAATACAACAAGCAAACAAATAAATAAATAAATAAAATTAAAAAAAAAAAAAAAGGCCATGGGTTTATGAAGATGAGCATCATCCAATAAATGCTCAGTGTGGCCCCACTCCACTCGCACTCAGAACCACTCTTCATTTTCATGAGACCCCAGATCTGAAATCAATTCACTGCCTTCCCATTACTCTGCTCCCTTGGAGAATTTGGATGATTAGGAAGTCTTGTCTTCTACATTTATAATCTCCGCTTTCAAGAGGGGATGATACCAGCTGAGTGCTATCACTGTCAAAAGATTTTATATATATATAAAAAAAAAAAAATCCAAGGAGTAAGGAAGGCCAGGGTAGGCCAGGATTCTCACATGAAGCTCTGCAGTGTCAACAGCTGGGCTTTGCCAGATGGAGCTGTCAGGCTTATGGAAGACAGAGTAAGGGAAGAAAAAGTACACCAGGTGGGACAAGGTAGTATAAGGAAATAGGAAACATGAAAGAAGGAAAAATATAAAACATATAGAAGGAACAGTAGTGCTTCCAGAACTCAATGTTAGCTCATTCAGGAGCATCAAACAAATCATTTTAGGTGAAAAGAGTTGCAAGTTAGAGGCTGTTGACATTCACAAGTTCTAGTTTGTGCCATAGTACTGCACAACTAGTACTGGGACAAGATTTTCACATCAAAATGTGTCAAGTACCAAATCCGGCAAGTTTCAAAGCTCCTGAGTGTCAAGGGATCGAGGAGGCTGAGGGGAGACTCTGACAGTTTTGCTCTACTTCATCTCTCCACAGCTTCAACACTGCTAATGAGTGATTTTTGTCATTGAAAAATTCTTTGTTTTCTTGGCTTTGGTGGCTCTGCTGTCCTCTGGTTCCCCTACCTCTGCATCTGTTTTGCATGTCATTTTCTTCTATTTAATTCCTCTGAAATGCCAACATTCTCTTCACCCTCCTGTCGCCGGCTTCAACCTCACGCTGATGCTAAGGCTGTCTGCCTACTTCTCCCCTCCAAGCCAAGACCAGAGCTCCAGCACTCTACCAGCTTCTTCCCTGGATATCCTGAAAGCATTTCAAATATGTTGTTGTTCAGTGTGGATCTTACACCTTTCCCTGTCCTTCTACATGTTTTGGTTGCTGCCTCTCCTTGACATATGCTTTTCTTCTTCATTTCAGTGAATAGTATACACACAGCCAGACGCTCAAGCTGGACTCTCTTGAGTAGGCATTCATGTCACATTCCATCTATATCCAAGATCTCTTCCAGATTCTCCTCCTGCCCTTCCTTCTTAAACTTATGCTTCATATGTCAGCTTATGTACATAATGAGAAGCCACTGGCTCTTCAGGTTCATCCTTGCTTTTTTCCTACCAGATCTACAAATCCTGGGTCATGAGTTTGACCTGATCCTGCATAGGATTTTGTATATGCATCCTTTCTGTCCAGAAAGCGTATGGTGATACAACTTCCTTATATTAAATGCTTTATACATCTTTCCTTTAAAGGTATACATGATCAGGAGGAATATTATGAACATGTCTCCTTTAGGCCTATGGCAATACTTATGTGCACTGAGTTCATTCATTCCCAGCAGGTCCGTGGCTTTCAAGATAACAGGTGGTCCCTTCCTCTGGGTCTTGTCTGACTGCCAGGGCTACTGTTTCCTTTGAGACTAACCCTTTTCTAGTGAGTGCATTCAGAGGCCTTTTGCATCCTATGTTATAGGTAAAAATACAGGTGTGTGAAGTGGGAAAGCACGTGATTCCCCCACTCAGTGGAACAGGGCTGGGAAGGGAACACAACTGGTCTGTCATGGGCAAAGGAGTTGGTAAGGGAGCATCTGTAAGGGGGCTGAGAGCTTCTGTGCCCTAAGACCAGGCTCCTGAGGCCTGGAATGACTGATCAGGGCCAATCGCACCACATGTGAAATTCCACAAATGTGATCAAACTAACTTCCTGCCTGAGCTCTGAAGGAAAATCCATAGGGGGCTGCAATGCCTTTCATTTTCCATTTTCAACTGTGTTATTCTGCCTTTTGAAAAAAGAGGAATATTTAATTTATCCAGTCTTTTTAACCAAAGAAATTGATACAATAGCAGAATGGGTGGTAATGGAGGCAGCGGGAGGGAAAGTAATTAAAAAGTCTTAATTTTTCTTCCTCAAAGCACCACCCTCTAAACTGGATAGGTCTCTGTGGACTATAAAATAGACAAAATTTTAATAGAAGTTTAATTCAAAGCCCAACAATGGCTTTGCTACGCTTGGCTATTGGGAAGAATATTTTCTTTTCTAGGAGTCTATGTTCTTCTGGACATTAGAGGGGTTGAAAGGATGAAGGTTTGTGTGAGTTTCTTAGGGCTGTCATAAGAAAGGATTACAAATTGGGTTGCTTAAAATACCACATTTATTTCCCACAGCTCTGGAGGTCCTAAGTGTGAGGTCAAGATGATGCAAGGCCACTTGGCCTCTAAAGTGTGGGAGACAACTGTTGCTTGCCTTTTGTACCTTCTAGTGTTACAAGCAAGCTGGGTGTCCCTCACTCTGATGGCCACATCATGACTCTTGTCTTTCTCTTCTTAAACATCTGGGATCATGACCTTACTCCAGAATCACCTCATTTACATTGGCAAAGGTTCCATAGGACTGGAAGATACCGTGTTGGGAGACACAATTCAACACAACAGGGACAATAGTCTGAGGGGGAGAAAAAGAGAGGGTAGAGTAAGAAGAATACCTATGATATAAGAACGCTGCCTCCACATTCAGGAAGAAGTGAGTTACCTAGCCTGCTCAGATGGCTTCAACTTAGGGGCACCAAGTTTTTGTGCAACAGTCATCCAAAGTCTTAAATATCATGTTCATCATTCATTCCAAACACCAACCAGGTTATCCAGGAAGTATGACTGTTCTTCAAGGAGGGGAGGTTCATCTTTGAAATAACTCCATAGAAAAAGCACTCATCTTGGAGTCAGAAACATAGGTTCACTCTTTTCTAAGTGCTCCCTTTCTAAGTAGCTTGAGATTATATTAATAAACAGCATTGGCCCTCTCTTGCCATTTTTATAGCCCAATATGGGTTATAAGGTAATTTCCACCCTCTGCAATTTTATAAAGCAGCTTAAATGTAAGAAATACTTGGGAAAAGTTTTCTGAAGTATCACAGCTTTTTAAAAAATGAAAATTCCTTTTTCTGGTGCATTTGGGCGCAGAATCTTTGGTCACTCTGTTTTAAATATTCATTGACTTTTCCTCATGCCCAGAGAGGGAAAATGTGAATTAAAGCTGAGAAGGATACCATCTGTCTCTGTATCTCTAGAACTCAAGGCGATCAAAACCCCTTTTCACAATACCCAGTGGCCCCAATCTCTCTGCAGCTGGTGCTACCTGATGGAACAGCTTTTATCTGGGTAGGTAGTTAGAGCCTAATCCTTCTGCCAAGACCATAAATAAGTCTACTGGCATCGGAGTTAATAAAAAGGAAACACAAAAATGTCTTTCTTTAGATGTCTTTTCCTTTTCAAAGCCTCGGAGGAGGAACATGCAGCTTTGTGCTCACTGATGATGAAATTAGCTAGCTCTCATCATTCAAGACAGAAGCAAGAAAGAGCTGGGATCAGATCCTGAATGCCACTGAAGAGAATATATTTTACACAACATTAAAGGCCCCAACATAAATTAGAAGAAATATGAGGAGCTTTCAAAAAGGCAGGTCAAACTTTTTCCTCAAGCAGATAATTACAGGCTGGGGGTGAGTAAATCGTATTAGCCTTTCCCCATCTCATCTCTTCTCATAAAACAGTGGCAGGAAGAAAGCCGCACTCATTCAGGACCAGACGGCTTGCCTGAGTGAGGACCAGCCTGCTGCCGTCAGTCCTGACACCTTCCATTGGACCGGTGATGCCTGATGCCCATTTTCACTCTTCCTGCCTCCTTCTGTCAGAACCCAAGACAGCTGGGGCCACATGTGGTGCTGCACTACGGACTTGCTGAGACTTGGCACCTCTGGTCTGAAGAACTATTCCTTGACATGACAATTTTCCAGTCAAACCTCCTTACCCGTGTTTGAGGCGTAACATTAATGAAGTTGTTAACATTTGTTAAAATGACTTTCCTGGCAGTTGAGAGGTACAGTTTATCATTCAGAAATCTGCTGGGCTCTTTGGTTCACAGACTTGTGGGCTCAGCCTCTACAAATATCCATAAGGGTAAGACGATCTTGGCCTTACTTGTGCCTTTAACTTACTCAGCAATGGGTCTCAGGAAGAGCCTTAATGTCTAGGCCTTAAGGTCAGCCCAAGAGGCTACTTTTCATGGCACTGGACCTTGCTGAATGCAGAAGTATTTCCCTGGCCAATAGACTGAGAGGTCAGGGCCCAGACTTACTCCTCTTTGCATCTGCCTGGGCTCTTGCACCAGGCTCGGAGCCAGGCACATAGTGGTAGTGGTGGTGATGGTGAAGGATGACCGTGGGATCTTCATAAGTCTCAGAAGAATTAAGGAAAATGAAAGAGGGCTGTACTCATCCCTGGACTCAGTCATGGAGCCACCAATCAAGAAAGCTCTTCCCTCCTTTACAAATTAACATCAATGACATGGCTGATTTTGTTGCCCTTGTGCAGCATTCGACAATAGTGTCCCATAGTTTGAGTCTTCTCTGTCAAGAAGAAATATCACGAAGTTCCAGTCCACTGGCACCATTTGAATCCTCAAATTATAAAGCACTATTCTTTTGCACCACCGAGGCACAGCCCTCTGGTCTCATTTTGCAGCTAAGGGAAGGGAAGCTCAAGAGAGGAAGTGGGTGCATGAAGGCCAAACAGCAGGTAGGCAGGGGCTTAATAAATCTCCATGGTTTTCTACCTTCAACCTACAATCTCTTCTCAAGATGCTCTACAGGGAATGCATGTGTTGCCCTCTGTGATATGCAGGGGGTAGACCTGCCTGCTTGGGAAAATCCACAATTTATATATGTTTTCCTGTAGGAATGCTGAATAACTTTAAGGGAAAACTCAAAAGCGTTATCTGAAGTCCTGCAGCATTACAAATCTGGTTACAAAGCATTAACAATACAAAGACCAGACTTCAATTATTTATAGATACTTGCCCTTATCAGAAGATAACAGTCAGTGTCTGCTTTAAACAAAATAAAAATGTAATTCTTATCTGGAATCTCCTGAGAACCTGCTCTCTCTCTCT